>JAOTRI020025953.1:0-18439 GCA_028564885.2 Zoanthus sanctaehelenae | reverse complement strand
ATATCATATTTTATATCTATTATTATATCATATTATATATTTACTATTATATCAAATTATACTATATTTAGTAAAACTTTAAACCTGTGTGTAACAGGACTACTTAAGGATTGTGTGTGTCAGGTTTTGGTTTTAAGTTTATTGTACAAATTTGTCCAAAGGTGCTACAACCTTGTTTATGCCAGTTTTTGTTACTGTGAGCATGTTACCGATGCGGGCGTGGAATTGCTAGGAACTCTCACATCTTTGACGTCATTAGACCTATCAGGTTGTAACGTACAGGATCAAGGTGTAGCCGCTCTAGGCAACAATTATAGGTGAGGTGAAAAATTACGAGACATTGCCGGATTTCATACCTGAGTACAAGCCCCTTAATTCTCATACGCACAAAATATGACTAGTATGTAAAGAAAGACCACACTATAAATAGCAAAATCCCAATGTTTGATGTTAAGTGGATGAACAGTTAACGAAATACAGCTGTTTTAAAATACAAGAATTACTAAAGAAATTTATGGCGTCCGGACGCTGTGTGAAGTATTTTAAGACATCCGTATTTCGTTAACTGTTAATCCGTTAAACATCAAACTTTGGGATTTTGCTATTCGTAGTGTGGTCTTTCCTTTTATACCAGTCATATTTTGTAAGTATGAGAATTAAGGGACTTGTACTCAGGCTCTCCCGGTATGAAACCCGGCAATACAGTCTCAACATAGATCTCTGTTCTCCTGCCAGAAAGTTTCTGCCTTAACTCTTCTGATTTTTTTTTTGCTTTCTTACAAGATCCAGATCCAGATACATAAATGTTTACACAACCTTATTGCTAATATTATGAACATTATTAGTATAATTGTTAGTATTATTGTTATTATTATGATTATTTTTATTATTATTATTATTATTATTATTATTATTATTAATATTATTATTATGACTGAAAACTAATCGTCATTTTGTAAATGTTTTAGGTTAAGGGACATTGCCCTCTCTGAGTGTGTCAACATTACAGATCTCGGATTACAGGCAAGTTGCTGGCTTCTACTCATTTGGCGTAAATAAATGCGATTGCTTGATGATAAGTCATGGTTCATACAATGTTGAATTTGATTTTTCCTTGAAAAGTCCTTGAATGTAAGACAAAAGTCCTTGTTACACGATTAATTGTGCTTGATTTACGTCATTGAAATGTTTTGATAAGATTTTTTTGCTGAAAGGATGTTCGCCGTTTAAATTTCAATATGGCGTTCAAAGCCTCGCTTTGATAAATGAAATTTTTAGAGGAGACCTGAGACCGAGTGTTGCACAATCCTCGAGAAGATTCATATTTCCATGTGTGCTATTGTCTTTGAAAATTAAAAAAAATCTTCGGAAAAGTCCTTGAAAAGGCCTTGATTTTGTGTTTGAAAATGTACGAACCATTTAAGTTTTGTATTTGTTTGTTAGAAAAACAATCAATTGGAGGTAGTTTTTGGCGTCCCATTTTTTTATTGCAGATATTAATTTTATCTGCTTCAATTGTTTTCTATAGAAAATGTGCCAACGATGCCGAAATCTGGAGAATCTTGATATATCACATTGCAAGGTAAAATATAAGTATTCGAATTGATTCTATTTTGTTAGCTATTTTCGTTATCTTCTTCATCATCATCTTTACAGCGACTTTCATGACAATCATCAAGATAAGCGTTACCATCATTATGATCAATATCATTTTTATAATCATTATCACCGACATCATCATCACCATTATCATCTTCTTCAGCCACATCATCGTCATCACCAACATCACCATCGTCATCGTCACCATCATCATCATCATCGTCATCATCATCATTTATCACCAAATAACAGTTTTATCATTATCTTTCTTCCTTTCTGTATCTCCAAGGGGTTAACAGATAACGCGATCAAGAACTTGGCTTTCTGCTGCCGTTTGCTAAGAACTTTGAATATCGCCGGCTGTGATAAGCTGACAGATTCAAGTATGCAGTATTTATCAGGAGTATGTCATTATATAGAGGCTCTCGACTTGTCAGGCTGTGTTCATATCACGTGAGTGACTTCAACTGCGTTTGAAATATGTTATTTGGGCGGTGATGACAATGGTGAACATGATAAACATTGATAAAAGAAATGGCGATGTTAATGACTTGCCTTCAAATAATTTGGATAGTACGTATGTTTCGATTGGTCTACAAAGAGTTTCTATAGCGCTATGAAATAATTTAGATAGTACGTGTGTTATGATTGCTCTACAAGTCAGTTTCTATAGCGCATATAAAATAATTTGGATAGTACATGTGTTTTGATTGGTCTACAAATACGTTTCTATAGCGCTATAAAATAAATAAGATAGTACGTGTATTTTGATTGGTCTACAAGTGAGTTTTTATAGCGCTATAAAATAATTTGGATAGTACATGTGTTTTGATTGGTCTACAAATACGTTTCTATAGCGCTATAAAATAAACAAGATAGTACGTGTGTTTTGATTGGTCTACAAGTGCACGAGTTTTCAAAGCATTATGAAGCAAGAAAATGAAGTGAGCAATGCGGTTGACTGTCTCCAAGTTGTGATAGTTTACAATTTCATGAAAGAAATTAAAGTATACACTGCGTTTTTTCTCTTGAGAGTTCTCACAGTTGGAAACTCTCATCTGCGTCTCGGTTTTCACTGATCAGCTCTAGAATTCTCTTAAACGTTCAACTTGGGTTTCACGTAGCTATAAATGCACAGGGAGCACGTATTGTTTCTTAAACAAATTCTTTCTCCAAAGCCTTTAGCGTGTTCAGGCTTTCTCTGGGCCAAAAGGCAAAGTCGTTTTACGTCTTGCCAAGTTTTCTTAAGTTGCGCCACGTCGCCTAAAGTCGCACAAAATAACGACGACTTTTGGTCCCAGAGTAGGCCTATGTTTTGAGGCACTTTGTGTAAAGAGTACACATGCTTTGACGTTCTTCTCGTATGGCAAAGGAAACTCTTCTTAAACTGACTAAACTGGTTTCTTCGGGTGAAGGTTTTAAAAATGAGGAAGCCATGACCTTGGCCGGTTCTTGAAATTGAACGAACAGTGTTTGCGCAGATTCCACAATTCCGTATACTAGCAGCAATTTTCCTCGATTTTTCATTTTGACGTCATTACTATACTGTACTGCCGCAACGTAACATTGTAAATATGTCTTCAAATTCTGTGGCATATTTTCAATTATAACTGCGAAACGAAGTCGGTTACAACGCCTTTCGCCTAAAAGAGTTTATGCCTCATCGAGATGATACACTTGCAAGTGTCGTTTCAGGGACGAACCCAAATGGCCACTCTACTGAAACGAGGGGAAAACTGGATTGGATTTGGGACCGCTAAGCATCTATGAATTAATTGGATTAACAGAGGCACCATATTGTCCGATTCCATATTGTTTACTAACCATCTGTTCATCCAATCAATCCAGATGCTTTCCGGTCACAGCTCGAACCTAGTTCTTTCCCCGTTTAGAACATGACGAATTAGCTTGCTCTCAATTGGCCACTATAAAAAAATACCATAATACTTTTTGATTGTCTACCCAAACTTTTGCATAAGCATTGTTTTTATTTTTTCTTGGGACTGACCATGATCCCATGTGGAACTGGAAACAATGCTTATGCATGTATTTTTTGGAGTGGCCAATAGCTGTAGCTTCCGTCATTGATTTTACTTTGTTATGTAAATTGCTTATGGTATATGATTGGGGCTTTTCATAGGGTTACTGGTATCAGTACAGTAATTTTCTCGTAGTTGGTTTCAATAACTTTTAATTAATATTGTATTGCAGAGATAAGGCCTTAAGGTATTTGAGAAAAGGCTGCAAGAAATTGACTTCACTTACTATACTGTACTGCCGTAACGTGACAAAGTAAGTCTTTGTTAGTTTGTTTCAAAGTCATTTAAGCCACATACCACAATGTGTGTCACAGAAAAGTTGAGACGACTTTTCAACCTTTTACTTGTTACGTATCGAAACTATTCGCTCGTTTTTGTCTTTTAAGATTTAGACATACACACAACTCGACAGCTTTGAAGGACAGCGGTCATATTTTTCATCCTTGGATTTTTGTTTCAGATGGATTAAAATGAACGGATTTGTATGTTGAGATATCTCCGCAGTTCTTCGTGACAAAGAAGCCCCTCGGAGGGCCTAGAAAAGTTGATAGGTGTGTTCGACGGACCTTTTAGGATCTCCGCGAGTTTTTTGCTCACAACGTACATTTTAGGGTCAGATTTGTTGTTTGGAGATTATAAAAACATACAAGAAAACAATTGGAGCGTAGTATAAACAAATCACTTTAAAGAAATAAGTGAAGAAATATGGATGTACCTTTTAGGATCAAAAATCGGGATCTCAGGTCATTTTCAGAACCGTTCGTCGAGCACTACACTTTTTTTTTAATTAAGAACCAGTAAAATTTAGCTCAGACTCAATGTTCTTATTTTTTCGGCCATTTCAGTCTCAAAATGTTTTTATTTTGTTCTTAAAATTCTGTGTTCTCTAATGGCTCCAAAACGAATCATTTTATGTCAATATTGGGCTTTCCAACCACAAGGTCCCGAGTTCGATCCCAGCACTTTGCCGAGATTTGAATCTTTGTGTGACCTTCTTTTCTGCCTAAGCGAACTCAGCTTTCCATCCTTCCGGGGTAGGTAAATGAGTACCAGCGTCTGCTGGAAGCTAACCTGCGATGGATTAGTGTCCCGCCTAGGGGGAGTCAAAGACTCTCATCTGCTTACTACTACAGAATCCGGAGGTAAGCGCCGGCCTTATGGGCCACTAGGATCGCAAAAGGATTTAGCTTAGCTTATTGGCTAACTAAGTGTATTATTGTACCTGTTAAAAACTGGACTTTCATCTCCCGTCTCAACAATGTTGACAGTAACATTAACGGCTGACCAACGTCTCGGGTAGCCGTTGTCACTTGCTACAACTTTAAAAGCCAAAGAGCCATTTTCATTGATAGTGCCGTCCCGTCTCAGAGCAATGCTGTCGATGACTTTGTGGACCCTTTGTATCAATCATTAGCTATTCAATTATTAGTTCCACGGATCTGTTCTAACATAAACTGTGAATCTGATCTAAAAAAAAGCTACAGCGATTACCTAATATAATTACGAATTCTAAAATAATCTTGATAACAAATTACTAAAAAGCACTGATAGGCAAAATTAAATAAATTAAAAGCTATGAAAACATTTTGTACGAATATCAACATTCCATCAAAAGTCCTCTTCTATGGGATTGTCGATCCTTAGTTGTAATATACATGTACCACTTCCATTTGAGTTCATGAAAATAAATGTTATCTAGTGTCTTGAGCAACAAGTTTTCTTAGTACTTAAGGTGCCATGAAAATGTTTACTTGGGAGGCTAGCAGTGTTTGACAGCTCAAAAGACGTCTTACCTCACCAATCCACTGTTTGGATCAACGCTAAACAAATCCGCCTTACTGTTATTGATAGAGTAAGTGATTTGTCCATTTGGACCAGAATCTTTGTCGTCAGCAACAACAGTAAGAATGATAGCTCCTTGCGGGGTCTTCTCATTAATATCAGTTTTATAAAAGTCATTTTGAGGAAAGTACGGGGAATTATCATTTTCATCCAGGATAACAACGTTTACTGTTGAGTTAGACACTAAACCTCCCTCATCTCGGGCGGAAACTGTGAAGGAATATGCTTCTTTTGCTTCCCGGTCGAAGAGTGCAGTAGTAGTTATAATTCCTGTGATAGAATTAATGGCAAAGTTTGAGTCATTAATGGTGAATGTTATTCGTGCGTTCTTCCCACTATCAGGATCTCTTGCAGATATATTTACCAGGAAACTTCCAGGGGGAGAAGCCTCTGAAATTTCTGCTCTATGGAAGAAAGATTATCATTTTTAATACTTGATCTTCGTAGCTGGAAAGGTAAAGTTATTGTCTAAATTTTAGTTAATCAACCTTTATACCAACCTGTATACTTGTCTACTCAATATTGGTGCGTTATCGTTAATATCTAGCAATTTGACAATGACCGTTCCGAAGCCCTCCCGGGGATAGAAACTACCATCCAACGCCGAAATATTTAGCACATACACAGCTACTGTTTCCCGATCGAGAACACCCGCAACACGAATCACTCCATTTTTACGATCTATATCAAACTTTCCCTCAGCACCATGAATGATAGAGTAGGACACTCTTCCATTAAGGTTGGAATCTGGGTCTGTTGCTGATACTTTGGTTACGGAAAAACCTAAAGAAGAAGCTTCGCTCACAGTTACGCTGCGACTTTGTGTCTCAAACTTAGGAGTGTTATCGTTTGCATCTGTTACTGTGACTATCACACGGGCAAAGGCCCTTCGACCCAATCCTTCCTGATCGACAGCCACTACGTAAAATGTATAGTTTGTAATTCGTTCCTGATCAAGAGTAGGAGGAGGAAATGTCCTTGTTGAGATTATTCCAGTGTTAGGGTCGACAACAAACTGATTTGCCTCAGTGCCATTAAGGTGATATTTCACTGCGGCATTTATCCCGATGTCGCTATCTCTTGCTTCAACTGGATTATCCTGGGAATAAAGAAGGTAGAGTTTAAATGCTTTTTTTCTTTTATGTAATCGGACGAAAAGTTTTAGTATTACCACAAAAAGCTAATCCTTTATCTGAGAACTAACTTCGACGCATTTTCATTATGCAATATCTTATTGTTTTTGTTTTTTTTGCATTCCCTTGGAGAAAGTTACTGTATTTAATTGTCGCAAACAGAATTCTAGAACTTCTAAATGTTAAAGAAGCTAAGATGGAATATAATTTTCCAAAATGAAAGGGGAAATACTGAAAATCTATCGTGAATCAAACACATAACCTCTAAATTTTCATTCCATTCAATGACCTGGTCACTTGGCTTGGTTTTGAAAACCACCCATAGGGACTTTACGCCCTATTTACTGTAATATTTACTGTAAGTTAACTGTGTAAGATAAATATAGCACTTTCTTCAGTACTAGTTGCTATAAATAAAAAATGTCTGGTATAAAAGGTCACTTATCCGTAACAGGGCTCGGAATTGCGATCGATACGGTCGCATTTGCGACTAAAGCTTCAACAACATTCGCAATTTCGCAACCAATCTACACCTCCGACAGCTAATAAAAAGTGTCCGCTAAAAGTTACTAGTTAATAACTACTTTTCAACCTTTTTTTATTTCGCGCCAAAAATTTTGCAACCAGTCGCAAAAATGTGACCATGAACTTTTTTTAATTTTGGGCCAAAAATTTTGCTACCAGTCGCAAAAAATGTGACCATGAATTTTTTTGACTTTCGCGCCAAAAAATTTGCAACCAGTCGCAAAAATGTGACCATGAACTTTTTTAATTTCGCACCAAACATTTTGCAACCAGTCGCAAAAATGTGACCATGAATGTTTTTTTAATTTCGCGCCAAAAAATTTGCAACCAGTCGCAAAAATGTGACCATGAACTTTTTTAAATTTCGCGCCAAAAATTTTGCAACCAGTCGCAAAAATGTGACCATAATTTTTTTTAATTTCGAGCCCTGCGTAAGCAGCTGTTGAAGTTGGTCCCTATATAATATGAATAGTGGCCTGGTACGGGCTCGAGCAAACAATACTCCAGGTATAAATAAAAAGATTAGCATAGTCAAATTTTAACAGTTAAACTTTATGTAAATGTATAGCCAATTGTCCACAAACGGTGGTGATATCAACTTCTAAAAGAAATCAAGTTTTTAATGTGTTATAGATCATGTCTAGATAACAGGAATAAAAGCCAATGCAAAAGAAACAATCTAAAAAAAATTGCAACATACTATTGCGATCGTCATCCCAGGGCCAGTATTTTCCACAACTGTTCCAAAGTAATACGCATGTGTGAAAACGGGCGAGTTGTCATTACGATCAAGCACTGTTATAAAAACCTTGGCTTCAGCCTGTTAACAAAGGAGGAAGACGCAGTGAGAATTAAATAAACCAAAAGTTCATGAACACTTCCTGCTTTCGCACGTATTTTCTCAAAGCAAATCTTAAATTATCTTTATTACAATAAATATTATTGCACTTGTATTATCTGTAACTTCGGGAGGGTCCTACAATAACTATGGTAAATTTGTCATCATAATCCCTTAGAAGTGTTCAAGAGCTTGTTTAGGATCCAATAAGGCTATGATCTCAAAACATTGCCCACAAATATAAATTGAAAGAAAATCAGAAGGACATGGAGAGTAATTAATGATGGATAGAAATGACGTAACATTACCGTTCTGCTGATTGGAACTCCACCATCAGCTGCAGTTATCACCAATTCATAGAAACTCTTTACCTCCCTGTCTACTATCCCATTAACCTCCAACCTTCCGTGTGTGTTCTGTAGTCACAAAAAATAAATGATCATTTTTGTTTGTTTAAGTCTGCCCCTAAAGTAATCATGATGATTTAGTAGTCTGTTAACCCGAACTAATGATAATAATACAATAAGCGTCAATGTAAATTCCGTATACGCGATTGGCGAACTAATTAATTTCTCGACTGCAACGCAGTTAGCATTTTTGTGTTTGTACTGAGGCGTAAACAATTGCGAAATAGAGGCACAAAAAAGATAAAGCGGGATTCAAACTCCTAATCCATGCGAAACCAGTGCAACTTTCCTGCCATTTGAGCAATGAAGCCACAATAGTGGCAGAACAGTAGGTACCTTTTAGTTAGTCCATCACTGACACTCTGAAGTGAATAATAATAATACTTTATTTAATGTCAATTGCGAAGGAAGTGCTTGCCCATTCTTCTTAGCCAGAGGCTAATGTTTAATCGCTCGACGGCTCAGATCTTGGCGTGAAAGTCGAATTTGCTGAGGGAGGAAAACAGTAATACCCGGAGCAAAACCGTCGTAGTCAGAGTGAGATCGACAAATCTCAGCCCACATGTCGAGCCCAGGAATTGATCCAGGTCGTAATAGAGGTTCGACATGTCAACCTGACTATGAGATAAACCTAGAAAAATTACTTCAACTCCAAGATAAGTTTTTCCCTCATATAGTTTGTGCGGAGTTGGTCGGTTTTTGTTCTTTGATGTATGTTTAAATATGAAGAAAGAAACCCTGAGGTAAATTTGTGTTTGACCGCATGGAGGAAGTGGTAAGAAAGTGTGTATACCAGGCTGAATAAGTTTCATATATCAGGGACCGTGCAGTGATTTCTCGAAAGTATGTGGAGGGGTTACGAGACTCGTACTAGGGGGGAGGGAGTCCGTTTTTGGGGCGACTTTCCTGTGTTTCCAGGTTGCGGCTCCGAGTTATAGGCGAAATGTTCAATTGGCATTAAATTCGTAAAGGTTTTCGAAATAGTTTCTTAACCCTATACAGTCCAAAGGGGATGGAATCCACCCCCTCCCCCAAAAGATTTTTTATCCTGATTTTTCAAGCTGCATCCTTTTTGGACTCCTATAAAATACATGTCTGATATAACCCAAGAATACGATAAAACGTTATAAAAACACGCTAGTAACATACGTGGGCACGCAAGGAGATTTGCATTTGTTATTTTTATTTGAACTCAATCTCGGTTATCAGCTCATTTACTGAATGACCATATATCTAAACTAACCAACAATGTCGGTTATCCATTCATTACTGAATAGTTTTTTTTTGTCATTTGTCATTTTCAAGTATCAAAGGATACGGAAAGCTCATAAAATTTAATAAAACAATTATTCCATTTGCGCTTGTTGGAATAAATGTTAATTTTTTGCCACATTAGTAGTGGGCTTTATCTCTTAAAACGTTGATGTAGAATACCTCCTGCTCCTACACCTGTTCGGGCTAGCTGCAAGGGCTATATATTTTTAGCAACTATTTTGACAATTTTAGGTCTCATCAGAATGGTATATAGAGCTAGCAAACAGGCTCAGTTTCCAAAAAAGAACATAAGTGATGGCAATTCTTATTTTTCTGCATGGGAATTAGGTGTTTTAAGGTAATTTATGCACACTCCAAAGTTGCCCTCTAAAGATAAGTTAGAAATTTGAAGGCATCTGCAAAAATTAGAGAACGTTAATAATTTAACTGAAAGCAAGTCATTTTACCTCTCTCTAAGATATCAAACAAAGAAGTCTTGGGCGTGGACATGTTATTTAAAACTCATTTTCTTTTTTGAAAATAATGAAGGATGTCCATATTGCTATTCAGCCTATTGAGTTCCATTTATTGTTACCGTAAATTAAGCTTTTCTATCTGTATTTTGGCCTATATTGTCATAACGTGTATTCAAGATATTTCGCAATATTCTCGGACCTCTTCTATTCTACATCCTTCGTTACAACACTCCTCATTTGGGTCGGTCGGGTTCGTTTCCTTTCTCTGCCGCAGTTTCCTTCTAAATATTCGACTATAAAATGATTTTGCGTCGTTGTCAGAGACTTTTATCATATATGCTGAAAAACAAATGAATTGAGAATCAGTAACATGTTAAGCATAGTAGTGATGCGTTTTAACTTAGAATAAATACTTGTTTGTACCATACCAACACGTACCTTTATTTTAAATCGTGCATTTTTTGGCTGCTAACATAAAAATTTTGAGGATATTACTTCGTGTAGAGGAAAAAGAATTAAACAAGGTTTGTGATTGGCCGAAATAAGTTTGGGGTAAGCTTTATCTTCCTTTTGATTGGTTCAAAAATCTGTGTTCTCTCCACGAAGTAAAAGCCAATTTAAAGCAGATTCAAACTTTACACATCAAAATAGGAGTTAAATTCGAGTTGTCATGTTTGTTCAATATATCTCTTTCACAGAGCCTCTGAACTTTTTAACATGTTAGGCTAATTTTGTGAAATGGAAAAAGCTACAAGTTGTCAGTATCGAAACATGCACTTTATTTAGGTTGGACTGTGTGAGCCAAGTTGACTATTAAAGAGATATATCTGCTATGCTGAGGTCACGACGTTACAGGAGAATGCACCCCTAATATTGTGTTGCATATGGTACTCATGATATGGGACCCCTTTGCTTTTACATACGTCAATATTCTCGATATTTTTTTGGAAATCTTCGCCATTTTGAATATCTAATTAATGCTTGCCACTTTTATGTTAACGGTTGCGGAGAAACTGAAGAAACAAATCCTAAAGCTATTAAATTCATTTTAATGACAAAGAAGAAAAATTCATTTTTCAACACCATAACGTCGAACGCACTTTACAATTTGGGCTGACTACTTGTTGTTGGTAACCATAGGTTGATTCACATTTGCACATAGACTTAGGGAAGCGTCACATATCGATTTTCCCCACAAGAAACGTCATATGTACGTTTCTCTCGAGACCCGTACTGATAACACTGTCGGGCAAAAGCGCAATTTTCTCCTTCCTCCAGAAAAATGCCTGAATAAAGCTGCAAGATGGGGAGGGCGGACACCCTGGATACTCTTATGGATAACTAGAAGTTACTTGTAGCACTGCCAAACGAGTGCTTCACTCCTTCCAGAATGTACGTTCATTTAACCATGGGCTTGCCTGCATCAAAGACGGCACCTAATTCGACTTGGATGGAAAACGTCATCTGGTCATCTGCAAGCATTTCTGTCTCAGAGTGGCTTTGCTAGCAGCGGTTTGCAATCTGTCTTGAACAAAAGGCTGTATCTCTGCAAATTGTAGCATGACCTGTTGTGTTAGTTGGATTTCTTCGAGATCTAGCACGCTCTCTCCATTCAAGTCCAGTTGCGGGACAATGAGTAAACCTGGCATTCTTTATCTGTAAAAAGAACTTGACTATTGGAATGTTGAAATGACTGCCAACACCCGTCGATCGCCTGTGAAAATCAACGGTCACTTTCCGAAGACTATCTGCACGGCCGGCGCGGGAACTTTGAAACTCAATTTTGTGGCAAAAATATGATATAATCAAAAATATTCTTTAGAATACTCTTCTAGGCATTCTACTTCTAGAGATACCAAAACCGAAAAAAATGTTTCGGTCATATGGGCTTTTTAACAGTGGAGTACGATATTCAAAATGTAAGGTTTTTACAGTTTAACTGTTTCAGTCATCTTTGATGGCAGTCTTGGCTATCTTTGTGTAAATAGGAATTGATGTTATGTGTGGTCTAAGAGTGAGCAGCTAGGGTAGTTAATGTAAGATTTGTTTTCAAAAAAAACATAAAAATTGACTAAAACTGATAGCACTAAATAAAAATAAAAATGAATCTAGAAGAAGCAATTAATACTGCTCTACATATACTCTTAACTTGGGTCTAATAGCTTCTACAAGTTAATCAAAAATGATAATAATAAACTCCAACCTGCTCTCAAATCCCGTCGTCTTTTTTGAAGGTTTTGTCTTGAACAAACTGTTTCCAATGCAACAAGCCATTGAAAATATGTTGGGCACCATTGTTGAATAGAGCCGTGCTTTGTTTCCTCACTAATTTGGATTGCCCAAACGCAAGTAAGAATATATAGATAAAATAAATTTCGCTGCCATCTGTGTCCTCTGCTAAACATTGTATAGATAGTGCTGAAAAATGCAAAACAAAAAAGGCGAGGTTTGTGACAACACTGATCTGACTTAAAGATTTAAATGGCGTCACATAGACGTGAGGGGATAGATTTTGTGAGGCTTGGTTAGAGAAGTGTAGAAAAACGTCACGAAACATGTTGGACTACATACATTTAAATCTTAATTGGTGTCTTCTTTGACATTGTTGTTGTTGTTATCACTTTGTCATTGTTATTGTTGTCAGTGTTGTTTTTGCCGTTGATGTTACTATTGTCATTGTTTTTGTTTGAATATTGCCATTGTTGATATTGTTGTCGTTGTTGTTATCATTGTTGTTTTCATTGTTGTTGTTGTCATTGTTGTTGTTGTCGTTGTTGTTATCATTGTTATTGTTGTCATTGTCGTTGTTGTTGTCGTTGTTGTTATCATTGTTTTCATTGTTGCTGTTGTCATCGTTGTTATTGTTATTGCTGCTGTTGTTGTCATCGTTGTCGTTGACATTATTGTTATTGTTGTCATTGTTGTTGTTGCTGTTTTTGTTGTTATTGTTGTCATTGTTGTTTTTGTTATTGCTGCTGTCGTTGTCATTGTTGTTTTTGTTGTCGTTGTTGTAGTTGCTATTGTCATTGTTGTTTTCTTTGTTGTTTTCATTGTTGTTGTTATTGTTATTTTTGTTATTGTTAATGCTGTTGTTGTTGTCAATGCTTAAGTCATTGTTCTTTTTGGGGATTCCTCAAACTGTTAATGTGAATCACTTTGCTAACTATCAAAATATATTTTTGCTGAGAGATATTCGCTTCAGTCAAGTCGAAAGATTCCAGTAGCTGTTAGGCAACTCCTGCAATCTGGTTTTGGATGTTTCAAATAAGGTTAGGTTTCCTCGACTGCATTCTAAATTTCTTCAATTGGCAAAATGCATCAAATGCAACAACAGATTCACAGAGTTTTATTTACAAATACAGCAGCTGGTAAGGTAAAACCAAAAATATTATTTATACATTGCATTGCAAAGTTTGACTTTTTTTAGGAATTCATCAGGAAAATTCAAAATTAGTTTAAAAATTGCATCGAGAAATCGGAAAACTGCATGTGAAGTGGTTGTTCTTTCACAAATCACTACAGCTACGCTTTCAATAAAAACGTTTCGTCAAAGGAAGGTCATTTTGTATTTCGCACGCACGCATTGGAGATAACGGTCTAATAATTGTTAGTATTTTCCAACATCAGGGCTATAACGCATACTACAATCTGATTGGCTCCCTAACCTCGCAGGTTCGTGATAGTCCGAGGTGACGAGTTTGTGAAAACAATGGCGGCTCCTTTGTGTTGAACTTCTAGATAGTTCATTACCCGAGAAGACAAAAAAAGCTACTAAGTATGGAATGAAAATATTCAGTGGTAAGTTACAAGCATTAGAAAACAGAAATGCAAATTGAAAACTTCACTCGTTTAGCATCTGCAAATTAGCATCTATTTTATTTTTAATTTAGTTTTGGCCCAACATATTCGAAAATACTAAAACAATAAGATGTCTCGGCCTTATGGACTACGTGGTATTAGTATCACCCAACTAGTGGACTATTGCAAATCCAGCATTTTGATTGGCTACGCTACTAGTGGTCTATTAGTAATAGTCATCGAGAAGCGAAATTCGCCGGTTTTGAAAACCGGTTAGTGCTTTTTGTTTTTTGTTTTTTTGTCGGTTATTGCTTTTTCTGTCCAACTAGTTAGGTGATACTAAAACAATTAGACCTCTCGGCCTCGTGGACTACGACTTTGAATAGTTCATTCGGCCTACGGCCCTCATGGACTATTACTCGTAGTCCATTCGTCCTCGAGGTCTAATTGTTAATTACTGATATACCTGTATGAATCTCATCAAAGGTTGATAATTGAATTTATCTTTACTTTGGCAATATTACAGTAGCATTTATAGGCGGTACAAATATATACAACGTAATTTCTTTAACAAAATATGAAGCAACGTCTTCCAACTTGTCTATCTACATAATTGTGTTGCGTTCAATTTAATTTTAAAATTTCTAAAAAAATAATCCTAAGATATGTTGAACTTCTTTAGATCACACCGCATGCTTTTTTTGTGTTCTTTTAATTTGTAAAATGTTTCCAAAAATACTTCCTTTAATAATGTTTATCAGCGCAGTTGTGTCTTGTGAACATTTAACAAAAAAATGCTTCTTTCAGTACTACAAGATTTCTTTTTTTTATATTTTCCCCCAGTACTTCGTATAAAAAGATCTATTTGCCAATACAAGCGATTTCTTAAATAATACATAATTGAGTGTAAATGTTTATTTAAAGTCGTGTTGTACACGTTGAGTTAATGTTGTGTGATATATGTTTAGATAATGTTGTGTTGTATATGTTTATTTGAAGTTGTGTTGTACATTTTAGCTATCCGTTTGTGTTGTATCTTTTGATAAAATTTTGTTGTATATATTTAGATAATGTTGTGTTGTAAATGTTTAGTTAGCGTTGTCTTGTATATGCATTTAGATAATGTTGTTTTGTTTGTGTTTACATGTTGTGTTCTATATGTTTAGATAAATGTTTATTTAAAGTTGTGTTGTACATCTTTAGCTATCGTTGTGTTTTCTCTTTAGATAATGTTGTGTTGTAAATGTAGAGCTAACGTTGTTTTGTATAATATTAGGTATAGTTAACGTTGTGTTGTATATGTCTAGTTAACGTGAATTCACTCTTTTGCTCAGTGTGATTATAAAAGTATCGAACCTTGTTCATTTATGTAGGAGCCCCGTTAAACGCTATGCGCTCTGCCATGACCTCGACCGCATTGCTATTTTTCATACAAATCTTCGTTAATAGTCTCTTTGTTAGTGTTTACACTCTACCGCATCTTTTTTTTAAAGGTCATGGGTCAATGCTACATAATTTTGATTTAGTGGTTGTACTTTTACATCATCACTTGAAATGTGAGTTATACATTTTATTTATTTGTTTAGGAGTCCTGCAGATGATCAGACAATATTGCTGTAAGAATAGCGTCATCGCTTATGCCAAGTTGCTAAGTGCTGTCCAAGATGCTAAAAAGCAAGATAGTTACGACTTTACGTATCCAATTTATGTTTCCAAGTGGAACACTAAAATTTATAAGGTAATATATTTGTTCTCATCATCACCATTATCGTTTCTATTGTCGTAATACTTATAATTATCATCAATACCAGCATGCATCATACTACGGCTATGAAGAAAAATTCAAAAAAATTTGTAAAATTTTAATTGTAAAATAAAAAATAACTGAACCTGATAGCTAGCAACAATGGACAACTGTTTCAAATTTTTCAGAAGCATTTTGAATCAAAGAAATACGGTATTTTTGCTAAAATATTAGTAATCTCTTAAAATTTCAGATGACTTGCTTCCCCCTTCCCCCACTCCCATCCCCTCTCTCCGCTAAAAATGTTTTAGCTACGGCCATACCGGAAGTCGAAAAGTATTGGGACGAGTCTCTTGATCTAGACAAAACGCCGCGTCATACCAGCCACAAAAATGTAAACCATTTGATTTAGAATTGATTTACAATTTTTTTTTCTTGGAATAAGAATCCTCTTTACTATTAAACTTTGTAAAATCTCATCAATTAATTCACCTTAAATTTTCAAATTATAGGCATAGCCATTTTTCGCAGTACAGGTAACATTGACAAGAAATATGTTTCATTAAGTTTATGATCGAGCCTATGAAGTGGTATATGTAATAATTTTACTAATAGCAAATAACTTATAGTAATTGTAGGATAATATGAAAGCAGTAACAATAATACGTAAGACAAGCACATTTTTATTCGTTTCTATTACATGTTTTCACTACTGAGTACTGTGCTGTTCTTTCTAATCAAGAATGTTTTCTTATTACCAAGGATCAAGAGTTTGTTCCAGTGGTGCAAGCTCCACGTGTGATGATGTTGATTTACGACGAAGGCCATCTTCCTAAGATGGTTGGTTTAGCGAACAGGGTTCTAGATGCCTGGCCATTCCTTCTCTTTATTGTGTGTTTAGCAACCATATCTGGACTAATTGTCTGGTCATTGGTCAGTATGTTAATTCGGCCGGCTTTTTTAGTTATTGTGGCTCAGTCAATTCAACTTTATCTTGTTTTATTGAGTTTGTAATATTTTTTAATACAGAGGAATTTGTACATATACATTCAAATAAGCAGCTGTACAGTAGATATTACTAGTTAGTGATGCATGCGGGAGTGCTATAAAGTAACATACGTTTACGAGCTATCTAATCTTATTGAAAATATATGGGATGAAAAAATCTAGTTTAACCACCGTCTGGTTAGCCCAGTTGGTAAGATGCCAGGCTCGGGTTCGATTTTTGGCCGGACCAACACTCAGAGTCTTAACATAATTGATGAGGAGAAAGTGCTGCCTTTGCTCTATGATTTACAAATAGTTAGACTTTCGCGTCTTCTCAGAAAAGGACGTTAAACGGTAGGCCCTCGGGGATTATATCTGTTTGTGTGTGTGTTTGTGTGACGTAACGTGATAGCTAAGATCTCCGTCCATATTGACTCGAGTGAAAAAGTAGTGTCCCAAATTAGTACGCCTTTGGCCTGCTAGAAAGAGTTGACACTTAATGAAGTCTTTATTATAATAAATTATTATTACACAAGTTCTATTATTTTATTATGAGATAAAAATATTTTACAGCACACGGTTTCCAGTATTCTGATAATAGTAATTAACAACCTTAGTCAAGGCCATAACTCTAGGGAAAAAAGCTATTGAAACGTTGCTGATAGTGCTGGTGAAGAATGTCCATTGTTTAAAAAATGTACTCTAATGGAATAAAAAAGTCATTTTCATGAGTCACAAGAATCAATGAAGCATGCATGAGACAAGTTAGTAGATTAGTCAGCGGGTTTTTTATTGTCTTTGAATAGGTTTAGGGCCTGGATCTGACTTTCGAAATACAGTTTGACCCCTCTAAGAAAGGATTATTGGCCGGAAAAGGATTATAGGAGTTGGGGTTTCCTGCAGTGTTAAGGTTGGGGTTACCGGTGTTTATGACTCATTGATTCATGATTCGTTGACTCATTAAAACTTAGATCTCCTCTTAAGAGTGCCAATCATTGCAGTAAAATATGCTTTTGAATGAATGTGCTTAGAGATACATTTTAGCTGGACTTAAATCCATTTCGAGGTTGTTCGTTTCAACTGAAACAAGCCGTCGAAGTAACTTTTACGTTGCTCGTATACTTGCAGTTGCTATCAGTACACATGCTTTAAATATTCTTAATTGTCACTGATTTTGCTGATGTTTAAATGAAGGAGCTGGTTTTTACAGGAGTGTTTTGGTAGCAAAACAGACTTCTCGAACACAATTACATCAGGCATGTGGGACGGATTTTGGTGGGCAGTGGTAACCATGACAACGGTTGGGTGAGTATTATTAAGATCATCGCAAATTTTCTACATCTACAACTACTGCTATTAGTACTTTTACTATCATTATGGGTATCGGTATGGGTATTAATATTGGTGTTGATATTAGTATGGGTATTAATATTGGTGTTGATATTGGTATGGGTATTAATACTGGTATTGGTATATAGAGTCATATTGCAATTGTTATTGGTGTTGGTATTATTATTGGTATTAGTATTGGTATTGGTATTGATTTTGGTCTTGACATTGATTTTGGTATTAACACTGATTTTGGTATTGACATTGATTTTGGCATTGACATTGGCACTGGCATTGGAACTGGCACTGGCATTGGCATTGATATTGGTATTGTATGGGTATGGGTATTAATAATGGTATTGGTATATTAGTAATGGTACTGGTATTGTTATTGATATTGGTATGGGTATTAATACTGGTATTGGTATATAGAGTCATATTGCAATTGTTATTGGTGTTGGTATTATT
>JAOTRI020025952.1:0-29204 GCA_028564885.2 Zoanthus sanctaehelenae | reverse complement strand
TGGGTACTACACAACGTGGGATGTTTCCATGGCAATGCCTAATATGGATTAGAGAAAGCTAATTGATTGTTTTGATTCTGAAAACTCAAAAAACTTTCTGGACGGAAAGGGTTAAAAAATATGTATAACTGAACAGCAAATCCTTTGTGTTGCGATGACTATAACCCCCATAAAATCTCTCAAAGCCAACTTAAATGTCTATAGAAAGCGAATTTACCGATTTCGACTTCCAAGCCGAGTACATTCGGTATCCGGTGGTAGTTGCTTTAGGTCACGTGTTTTTTTGCGTTTCATGAACCTTGGCGTCAGTTTTATAGTGATACTATTTCAGTTTTTTAAAAAACTTAACCATAACTTCTATCACTGCTAAGTGTCCCTGGAGGTCATCATTTTCAAATAAGGAACAACAGATGAGTTTTATGTTTAAAATTTGTAAGCAAAACATAAAAAAACTCTCCCCAATGATTTAAAATTGTATTATTTACAAACTTGAAAGAATTAATCTGTTCATGGCAATATGGTTTTAGGTAATTGTCAAAAACAATTAAATTTTCTTTTTTCTATTTTTGCAACGAGGGGTAAGCAAATGGAATTTGCACCTTGAAAGTATTTATTTGAATAGTTTCCAAAATTTCTTGACAAAGGGCACAAACTTAAGACTGTTTGAAAAAAAGTTATCTCAAAGCAATTTACAGGATTGAAGCGCTAGCATACTTGGGAAAGCTTAAAACAAAATAAGTAAATTTTGACTATGTATCTAAAAGCAGCTTTTTTTCCCGATAATTTATTATACTAAATATTATACGAAATATAATTTAAATCCACCATTTTCACTGAATTATTTTAAACACTTGACATTTAGACATTTTTTATTACTCATGGCTCACACATAGACGCCTTTGTTCAAGACATATTGTCCACATTTTATAGGATTAGGCCTCGAAGGCTTGAAGGCAAAAGTACGCGCTATGCTTGTCAAAAGCTCACCAAACATGAGGCAGGACACGGGAGATTTAATCGTTTTAATGCACGCAACCAGTTTTACAGTAGCGAAATAATACATTTTTACACAATGCAAATTGAGAAAAGCAACTACATGCAATTTTATAAGAACAACTTCATTAGAACAATTGGCCGAAAATTGAGAACAATTTTAGAACAAGCTCAGGTCAAGATTTAATCTCCTAATTCGTCAAGGAAATATGAACAATCTAAAAAAAAATTGCGGCTGGAGCAGTAAAAAAAGATTGAGAACAATTACCTGTTGGTAAAATTTACTGGTTTTTATAAAAATGCTTGTATTTTAGAGAGGATCCTGAGGGAACGAGGCGGTGGAGGGTGACCGGAAGTGATTTTGTAATATATTAGAGTTAATGTGTAACGTAATAGGGGGTGTGTGAGAGAACAGAAAATGGAGAAGGTTATATTACTATTCGTTTTATTGTGAAAGAGAGAGAGTTGTGAGCAAATAAACCTATAAAAACCAACAAACAGAGTGAATATTTTGTGGCGAAATCAACTTTCGTACAGAGGGGTACATGGGGGGAGGGAAACCAATCTCTTTTACAAGCCGTTTTTTTTAAATCTCACTTCCCAATGCTTAAATCCCCTTCCAACTAGAAGAATTTTGAAAAGATCCCAAATGTGACACATACAGCTTCTAAGACCGCAAAATTTACGAGGATTTACAAAAATGTTATGAAGATAACAGGATCATTTCAGATGGTAATAAGATTTTCCTTGCCACTTCACATTCCTGCCTGCAAGAAATCTACCATCCGAGTTGTGAATGTTCTTAAATTATTCGCAGTCTGATAGGACGGATCATGTTCATTGTGGCAAGAGCGCTTTCTCTCGTTTTTAGGAGACTTTGGTGGTACATTAAATTTCTACACCTATCTGTAAATTTAAATTGACTTATCAGTTTCAATATTGTTTCAGTTTCATATAGGTTTAGAGGCTTGCCCTGTCCCTGTATATTTTTCTCCATCTGTGTTGTTGAACGAACCAATGGTAAATCCAATTTTCAGTTTCTGTGTGAGTAACTAAATCATTAGAAGAAAGTTATAGATTTCTACGGCAACAGCGCACACCCTCTATAGCTTCGGCCATATTGTTTGCATCGTATAAACAAATTCACATGCCATGTTAGCTTTTGGTTTTATATGCACCGCTGTTCACAAATATCGTAGCTCGCAAATCGGTTTAATTTGAAGAAAACCTGCTAAAAATTGACCAGAGCTAGATGCATGGACTACTTTCTGACGTTTTATAAGTTCAGAAAATGAATGATGCATCGAAGGGTCATGGTTATAAACCATTCATTCCATTCCCATTTTTGACATTTCATTCCTATTCCCAGAAACCGAATGCAGGTCTCAGTTACTTAAATCCCATTCTCCCAGTGTAAAAACTGGTTAATCCCAGTTCCCAGGACCCTCTTCCTTAAACTTTCGCATTAAGAGGACTGCAATGACCTCCTCTCCACTTTTCTTTTTTAAGAAGCAGTAAAATTTTGCTCTGGTTTATCAGTGTTTTTCAATATTTTTCACCAATTTGTCCTGGCCACGTTCAGCCGCAATAATCTTATATAAAGTATATTTTTATAAGACAGAGGGTAATAGATCTAAAATTTAAATGAATAAAAATCTATTTCTCGGATCTTTTATAATCCCAGCTTTTATTCAATATAGAAGCCTCGCAGATAAAAAAATTTACAAAAGTGATTCTAAAGATGAGTCTTGAATATTCAAGAAGGGAGAAAGTAATATTATTTTGCTTTTATTATATCTTAAATAATGAGATCCATTATCTAAAAAGTGTTAGGAAAACAAAGACTCTCAGTAATTAAAAAAACGTTCTTCTTCAATGAAAAAGTTCTGAGTTTTTTTAATACGCACAAATGGTCAGCTTATTTTTGTGTGCTGCTTGTTATTTTGACTTTTAAATCAAGAACTTTGTTTTCTGAGGACTTTGTTTTCTGAGGACTTTGTTTTCCTTAGATCCTGAGAAGAGAGTTAAATGAACATATATAGGGCATTTTAAATGAACGGGAAAACATAGTCCCCTCCAAAATCGAAAGTTGTATAGTCCAGAACCACGTTTTCATTATCCTTTCTGCTTAAGATAACGTGGTACTTTTTCAGTAAACAGCTTAAAAATGCCAAGTCTCATTTCAACGCTTGCCAGACTGGAAAGCAAGTAGGTTTTCGAGCATTAACTGGAAGCTGTCGGTTGAAACCAGTTATGCCGTGCGTCTTCGGCGGCCATTAAATTGACCGAAAAATGGGAACCTAGAAACACCAAGAAAATAGCAATTTAGTGATAAATATTCAAATTATAAACCGTAAAAAAAAGAGAGAATACTTCCTGATGTTTCGGACATTATCGGCTTAACTTCGTCGGAGTTAAACAGAAAAAAATTTTAAAGATTAATATGTAAATTACACACCGCGTGAAAAAAGGGAGAATATTTATTGACGTTTTATTTCGACGAAGAACTAACGCCCGCGGAAACATCAATAAGTATTCTCTATTTTTTATACTGTGTATAAGTTAAATATTTATCAATAAATTGTTTCTTTAGAAACACCGACTTAGCTCAAACTATTTTACCGCGAGTTAGTTTTGTCTTTAACCCTTTCATTACCAATCAGTTATCGACACTCAACTTCTCCTTACATAACAAATGCAAATAAGACATTTGTTAATGAGAAAATAATAAGTTTGTTCAGTCTAGAAAATAAGTAAGAAATTCTAAGATAAAGGAGTTGCTTACGCATAACTATGAGAGCTAATTAATTTTTCATTATCAAAATTCAAAAAACAAGAAAATTCTGCCCATGCTCCGTCAATGTTCCTCTATATTTTGGATGAATTTGAGACTCGGAATGTTACACTTTCTTGCAAAATGACGAAATATCAACCGTCTTTTGACGAGGTTGCCACATAAAGAGTCGTTTGTTCATTTCTTTATCTACGGACTTCGGTAATAAAACGTTTCCGGTTATTGTATTCGCAGACTCATAGCGCCGGTACGTTTAGTAAAATATTGCTGATAAAAAAGTGGGATGAAAAGAATGATATTTTGTTCGTAGCCATGCAAGCTACAATCGGTTTGTTTTTTACGTTTTAGTTCCCGTAACTTATTGTTATTCGTACTTTATCATATAAAATATTTGATATAGAAAGTTAGATAATAATTTGGATGGTACCAGTGTTTTGACTGGTCTACAACTGTTTTTATAGCACGAAAATGACGCAAACGCGCTTCTTCTATCGTCTATCTTATTGCTATTTTTTTTAAGCAATAATTTTCAGAAAGAATTAATACGTATGCTTGGTTCCTGGTTGCAACCTCGCGGCAAAGTTTGTGAAAATTCTCGGGAAGATAAAAACGCTCGGACTGTGTCTCGTGGCTTCACTAATCTGCTTTCAAATTTTCGGCTCATTCACGGTGTTAGAACATGTGAAATTCAGATATCTCTGATGATGCCGTTGAACTGCGAAAGCTCAAGTTTTACTGATAAATTTTACAATCGTTTTTAACAGTTTTATGCAGCATTTGCATTTCTCGTACGCGTTTTATTTTTTATGCAAACAATAGAACAAAGAAAATGACTTCACAGGTTCTTACACTGAGAAAAACCTAAATCTCCGCAGTTTCGAATTCAGATGATTCTCGAGGTTTCATTTATCTGCCTTCAAATTTTTTGCAGTTTCGTGTCGGATTTTTTTCAGCTATGAAGACACAAACAACATGTTTTTAAAATTTCTTATATGAAAGGAGTCCGCGCGTGTTGTGTTCAACCGCGGACCCGCAATTCAAGTTTTGCTTTAGCAGCTATTTATCACCAGCTCTAAAACAAACAAGTAAAAAAAGAAAACAAAGACTGCTATCAAAATACTTGTTTATTGACTTGTTGCCTTTTCATAGAAAACCCAGAAAATGTTATTGCTCGGCTCTCAGGTCAGCATTAGTCTTAGATCTCGTCCTGCTATGCCAATGTTAAACTCTCGGGATAACATTAGTTGACGTTCTTTGTGTACTGATTGAAAACAATCATATCTTGATGCCTTCTTTTTTCAAGGGCTTAATCCCCCAGTTGTCAAGTCATGCGCATTTTACTATGCATTCAGTCAACGCTATGTCATTCGGTAGCATGCAGAGTGCGATTTATGAAATCGCTCGTTAACAGGGGATTTCTTCAAAAAATTTTCATTATCATGTTAATTGAAAGATAAATATTTCCACAACTTTGCGGCTTTCGGCCTTCATGTTCTTGTCGTTTGTGGTTTCACTTTCAGCGTGGACCGTGTGTATCTCAACCAATTGTCCAAGGCCCTCCAAGGATCAAAGGGAATTTATTGTTAAAAGTAGGATTTTGCACATTATATGAAATAAACTTACACGATTTAACATAACTAGGGTAGCACTGAAACAACACCCCGTCAACCACTGTTTTCGTACAGTGCATGAATGAACATCAGATAGCTCCTCAAGCGTTGTGCTTGATCGATACACTAGCTCGGTGTAGAAATGACAGACATATAAAAAAATTAATCATTTAATGGCAATTTATTCAAACTCAAAAATTTTAAAGTTTATAAAAATTGTAACTAGCCATAAAGCACTAACTCGGAAATCTATGGCTCCAGTATTACCTAATTTGTGGTAAACGCCAATAAGTCTTTTATCAGAAATTTTTCGAACAAACACTTTCAGCATGCAGATATTTTACCTGGGGGGATATCCACCAAACGTTTAAGAGGGGAGGTATGCCTCTGGATCTAAACAAACCTGGTCATGTGCTTAACTAGAAACGGCTTGGATTTGATACCATGCATGTTCTACACAAGTCTAGCTGTGTGCATTGAGGAATTAGATAAGAATCATTACCGATTAGCGAATGAAATTCAAACAGAGCTCGATCAGGAGGCTGTGATTCAGGATAAAAAAAATACATCAGTTTAAACTAATTTTCATCCGGGAAGGTTTGTTATACCCTGTACTAAACAAGTTGTGAATATTGTCAAATTTAAACTCTGTTCTAGACAATACTCTTTCTCGTCTATACACCCTGTTTGATCTAAACTGAACAGCGGCACATATTGTATAGTCGTGAGTACCCTCCCAGGGATATTTTTGAACACCTTCATTGCGTGACCTTCTGACAAAAGAACCGTTTGACGTAATAGCTAGATTGTTTTTGCCCACGCGCTTCTGTTTTGACAAAAGAGACAGTCAGCTGTTCGTATTTGTCCTTTTATAAATAACCATGCGCCATAATTGGCTAACTTTTTTAGAAGGTTTTTAAAACAAATCTTTCATCTCCGTTAGGATTAGTAGCTTTGCAAACAATTATTTTTTTCTGGAAATTTGAAATTCGGAAATTTCGGAGCCGTTGATTTCAACAGGTACTTTTATTGATGGAGTAATGCGAATTATTTGTTGCCAAGCAGAAGTTATTTGTTTTTCAAAGAAATTTGTCGAACCTGGCTTTTTTTTTATCTCATTTATCACTGTTTTGGGCAAATAGGAATTTTTATAGTTTCTTCTATAACTTCCTTGTATTATATTCTTTGATTATTGGTTCTCTAACTTTTAGGCCACTTAAAAATTAGTTCGCTTTGCTATCAGCGCTCTCAATTTTTGAGTAAATGACGAAGGATAGAAGTTGCTCCAAATTGCAAAACCAACTCGTGCAGAGTAGCCTACAACCCATCCGGCGGCATATTTCGACCCTGGAATCCCTTTTACGCCACAGCTCAGATAAACAACTGCTACCCAGTATGTGCCGTAACCAAGCGATGTGGAATTTCTAATTCCAGTACAAGCATAAATAAAAGCTATGACTGCCAAAGAGTACTTTCAAAATGAATACACGATGAATAGCGTAGAGTGTATCGCAATATGAATTGTATCACAACCTAGCTTGACTGTTAGTAGTTGGCAGATTTATTCCTAAACAGACGAGATAGTCGACAGAAAACTTAAGTATGAAAAAAGCGCTTTCCTTATTTGAAAAATGTTGATAATAAACCGGATATTTTTTGGCAGTCTGATGCTAGTAATAGCAGAGTAATTACAGAACTTGCGTCTGCAGGCGACCAGAGAATGAACGAAACATTTCCTAACCTCAAAGTTTCTATATGAGGAAAAAAATAAACATCAAAATATTCGGAAGTGACGAACATGTGGTTCTTCTTTTAATTCATGTATTTTCAAAAATAGTCCGAGGAAAATATAAATATAAACCGAATGCTAGTTTATAAAAAAAGCTATCTGTGTACGCT
The DNA here is from genome assembly GCA_028564885.2 of Zoanthus sanctaehelenae. NCBI lineage: Eukaryota > Metazoa > Cnidaria > Anthozoa > Zoantharia > Zoanthidae > Zoanthus > Zoanthus sanctaehelenae. Next base: position 21,908 of record JAOTRI020025952.1, on the reverse strand, counting down.
AACTCTAAGAAGTGGTCTAGATGACCATAACCACGAATAAAGCAATGAGCTGACGTTCGAAGAGTCAGGTCACACAAAAGTAGCGTCTTAAAGTTAAACTACAATCGTAGATGGTAAAAAATATTTTTCTCAAATTGCCTAAATTATATGTTGAAAAACATTAAGTCAATTTTCAAAAAATTGTTGCCTTGGTTGAGAGCCGAGCACCAACTAACCAATCATGATCAAGTGGAGCTGGGAAGTTAATCAGCCAGAACCAGTACTAGTATTTAAAATATTTGGCTTGCTTAGCCAATATTCAGCGCCGTATTATATGGAAAACCGGTTCTATTTTGTTATATTATTATTTGTCCACCTTTACACAAATTATGCATATGGCGAACGCAGGCAATATCTAAATTTAACAAATAAATGTTGTGATATCGAGGGTTTTTTATTTACCAATATCCGCTGGTGTGATTGGCTCCACTAATTGCATGTTTGAATTCCGACAGGTCTTTATCCAATCATATTGCTCAGGCGATTGTCAGGTAGTACTTCAAATCATCAGCGACAGCTTCGCACGGCGACAGACGGCTTTCGTCGTTTGTTTTCGTCAGTTTCACAATTGGAGTTTGGCTCTCGGGTGATATTCGAGCATTTATCTCTCTCGATTCGGAAGATAGAGCAAGAAATGATTCCGTGCCGGTCGAGATTAAAACTTCGGAACTGCGTTAAAATCTCCAGAATTTAAAAATCAAATGTGAAAATGGCTTTTGAATTTAATCCAGGTAACGAGACGAGGGATTTGGAGTCAAGCACCCAAGCAGGTTATCAGAAACGTGGGGAATTTAATCGTATGAAAGAGCGGTTGCAATATAGAACGAACCGTGACTCGATGCACGTGCCAAACGACAGTGGTACATCCGTACAGCAAATGCCTTCTCACTTGGATAACATGCCTAGTGTGAATTCCCCTCGCAGTAATCTTCAGGATTCGGCCAGATCTTCAGAACAGCTTCAGTTTGTCAAACATGAACCAACTGAAAATCCGAAATCTGCAGGCGAAGCCCCAAAACTCGATGACGAACGAGTACACGATCAAAATCTTGTCTCTGAGGAACCTCTTGAAATACAATGCGGCGAAAATTCGGCCCTGCTATATGTTTCAAAACTTTGCCAAGGCAGTAAAGGACCTTGTATTTTATATAAGTCGGAGTGGCTGACGCCAAACGAACTGCAATATATAAGCGGAAGAGAAACTGCTAAAGACTGGAAAAGAAGTATTCGCTATAAAGGAAAATCGTTAAAAAGTCTAATCGGAAGAGGACTCATAAAAGTACACCCACCAATCTGCGATTGTCTAGGATGTAGAATCTCGTCTCCTGTGGTAAGTTCTGTTAAGAATTTTTTTAATGATATTTTTGTTCACTATTTCTGTCTTCCTTTCGCTTCCAGAGTAATTGAGTTTCGTGACCAAAAATATAAAGTCTTGATTTAAATTCGAAGCGTTTTCCTGCGCGTTGTTAGTAGTATTAATATCCAAAGATGAAAATAGCTTTTAACATTCTAGGGTTTTAACTTGCCAATCGCTTATCATAAAATAGATTGGGTGAAGCACAAAGTTTTTGTTAATTTTTGTGCTTTCTGCGAGAATACATTGAGAAGAACAATTGTGGTTTATTTTTTCATTTCTAAATTCATTATTGTGCGACATTTGAAAACGGTCAGCGAAATATTGAAAATTTAAATTAAGTTCTTGCTCGAACTAGCACCTGCACAATTCGAAAATGGTTTTTGTTTAGCATTTTTTGCTATAGACCAGCCTTTGTTTATTGTACGACAATAATTTTTTAGAAATGAAAAATTTGTGGCTTGGAAATGAAGTTGAACGGGAAATTTGAGCCGTGTTATATCAACCACGGCGAATGTGTCATAAGACAATACGACGGTCGGAAATACTGGAACGTGTTCAAATAACTTCTACGCTCTGCGAGCTGTCTGGGTTGTTCGGGATAATTCTCTCAAACTTTGTGTGTTTTCTATATTGAGCTGGCTGAGCGCTATTCTAGCATGATATTGCACCTTTTCACACGTGTTAGGTCGAGATGACGGTAAAGTTTCTTTAGTGCGATTTCTGGTATATTTTTTTGCGGTTTTCAAGCGATTGTTTCTTGGCCAAGGTATGCGACAAACATCGCGGCCGCCAAACAATGTAAGCGATTCATAGAGATAATTGCTTTTTCGTGCGGATGGCACCGAATGTCCGCGACCAACTCGTTACGTAAAGATCATTGTTAAAATCTCGTCACCATGGAAATATAGCAGCACACAGCGATTGTAAATTACCTCGACGTCACGGTTCAAGTTGCGAAAGCGTGCTGAATGTCAGACTTGCTTTACTCTACCATATTTTGGCTTTAAATTTGTCCCCAAGAGTCTGAATACAATTCAAATCCAAAATAATATACCAGTAAAATTTGTTAATTATCGGTTGTAGTATTTTTTTTTTCTTCCTTGGACATGGTCAACTTTACCCTTATCTCCATTGAATTTCACTTAGCACTTTTAAATATAATATCAAGTTTAATGTAGCTATAGCTTTATAACATTGCACTGGGAAGACCAATCAAAACATAAATAATAAGGAGATTGCGGGAAAATATTGCATCTAGTGAAAAGATTAACTCGAAAAATTTCATTTTATTGAAACGGAAGAAAACGTTTTAAATGTTAACCGGAAATTCTAAAGCTTTTCACTAAACTGTTGGTGACCTACTTAAAAGAAAACAGAATTTAAAAATAAAAAGCGGAAAAACAAGGTACTGCATTTGCCGTGTACAGATTTTGATTTTAGTATTCCGGAATGAGTTTGTAAATTTCCTGCGAAGGGAATTTCAGAGGCGGAGTTATAATACTGATCGATCAAACGTTCTTAAAGGTCAGCTGTCACGCTAAACATCAAATTGCATTCATTGGCAGGAGGTCGGGGTAAGTTCGTGGTCACGGCAAAATGTACGAAATTTTATCACGTACGCAAAGAAAAATTTGTTTTGACTCTGATAATGTCGCATTGGAAGTTGGTCTTGCGTAGCGTTGTTTACCAAAAATAACCTCAAAATTTCTATTTTGAAACTTTCCATTGGGATTGTTTGGGGGTTTTATCCACAAGACGAAAGTTTGTGATTTGAAGAAGGAATTCCGTCCTGTCAGTACCTTAATTGGGTTCGTCATCTTTGTAGATTTTTTTTGCGATTTACGTCAAAAGCAGATCAAAGTGTCAGATGTTAGTCAACAACTGCTCTTCGCAAATGACATTAGGAATGATTATTTATGAAAAGGTTTGTGTGGTCGAAGGGCGCATCTGATAAAAATGTGCTCTTTAATATAGCTAAAGAAATCGGACTTCTTCAACCTTGATTGCTAATACATTCAACCTACGTAAACAAAAAATTCCTTTAGAAATATTAAATGGCTGATCAAAACATGACCAATATACGTTTACAAAAGACGCCAATGAGACGTATGTCTGCCACAAATAACTTTAGCTGGTGGTCTTTTTAAAATTTAGAAAATCCGGAAGAAACAATTTAATATTCAGCTATTCATATATTTCTTAATGCAGTTTTTTGTTAATAAAACTAATGATTTGTGAAATAGAACACGATCGACTGGCGCGCATAATACCAGATAGCTATAACTTCTCTCAATGAATTTGTCAATATTGTTTAGTCTCAAAGCAAAGCATTCGTTTTATGTTAAAAATTTTGCAGAACCGTGGTCGTCTGGCAAGTAAATGCAGTCTATCACCAACATCTCCAAGGAAAAGAAGAGACTCTTTTAAAGCTTCCCCTGCGTGGCAAACGGATGGAAGTGTAGACTCTATAGTCTCTCACAGACATTTCTCAGCATCTGATTTGGATCATTTTCATAACTCGTCAAAGAATGGTCTTCCGGAGTTAAGCTCCTCCAGAGGGTCCAGTTCATCCACCTCAGACTGTTCGGAACCTGCAGACGAAAGCCCCTTTTCACCTGTGAACAAACGCGCTAGAAGTTCATCGCCAGAAAGTTTTGAAAAATCCCCCGCAATTTCTCGTAGAAGAAGAAGTGATTCATCGCACTCGTTGTTCCTCACCACAGGTACAGTGTCAATTGATCTTGTGCTAAAAGTGTCTTTGTCTCAGTTCAATTTTTTCCCAATGTAAATCTGCAAATACTTTTTATAAAAATAGTCTCAAGAGAATGTTGGAAGTTGTTATGATGTTTTACATTACTAAAAATAATTGCATTTCTGGCAATGTGAGGTTTTTGTGGTTGAAATGATTATTACTAATTTACGCAAAAATAGCAGACAAATAATCAAAGGCAAAAGGACTGCTGAATGCATGGATTGTTCAGTTCTCAATACGAATCGAAGAAATTTTTATTTCAGTAATTTTGTGTAAAAGTTTTTTAAAGGTTTTCCTTTGTGATGGGGATTTACTTTAACAGTTTGGGCTGTTGAGACACAAAAGCGAAGCATTTAGAACGAAAAAAATCATCTGCACGAACAACATGTCTTCTCTTCTCCCTCATAATCTGAAAGAAACAAGAAGTAATTTTTGTTCAATTTTATACCAGCAACAGAAACCGTTATGCAAAACTTTTGTTCATAGAAATACTTAGAAACCATAGCTCTACTTGTTATCTACACTTTGCTCGCGATTGAAAAGTTTCTAAAGACTCAAAAGCTGGAGAATAGCATCACATGGTAATACTCTTGTGAAATAATACCCGACTGTCTCATCCAAAAGGAACTGTCACTCACTGACGACTGCAGACTCTTTTTAAAACAATCATTTTCACAACAGGAACTCTTGTGTGTTTTTTAAAAAACGTCGGAGTAAATAAATATATTTTTGTATATTTTAGTAGTAAATATTGAGGGTAAAAATTATTTAGAGTTTATTTCTTGAAAGACTCGCTGAGTCGTTAAATAGGCGACGCCGACACCGACGCGAAGTTTTTTAAGTTTTTTATTTCAAAAACAGAAACAAAAACTCGACTTTTTTTTGATATTCACCGGCTGTCACAAAAGCAAAGATAAAATTACGTTAACAAGCAATGTAAAAACATTTGGGTAAATTATTTGTATGAGGGAAGAACGTCAAAGTTCTAAAAGCGAACCATATCGATCAGTCAAGTTTCAAAATAGAGTGCCTTTGTTTTGCAGTCAATCCTGGGTTTGAGGTGGGTGGGTTCTTCTGACAGACAAGTATCGATCACAGAGTTTATAACACAAAACCGTAATTCAGATATAGGCTCTTGTTCATAGTTTTTGCTACTTTACTGTCTCCTCAATTAATATTGATAATCCGCGATGTGCACAAACCTAGCATTGTTTTATTACATATAAAACCAAAACCTAAATTTTCTGATCTTGCCGTTGGTAAATTATTATTTTAGGTTATCACCTAAAATTTTAGATTTAACTTTAAGTTATCATATTTTAGTCAGAAATTTCTATCGTAAATTTGAAGGAATCCCCCAGCCCAGATGCAATATCACAGGATTAAGTTGAACGGTTAAAACCTTTTTATGCTCTTAAGCGTATCGACGAACAGATTCAAGAGGGCAGAGCTGTTATCAAGAAGAGCGAACGCTTAAAACACCAGCTTTATTCAATTATTGCACAGTAGAAGACGATGATCTAACACGGTTTTGTCTCTGCGTTGTGTAAATTGAAAGTATAATAAAATGTGATTGAAGTTTTAAATTGAAGCTTGACTACCATAGTACTCAGTAGAAGAAAAAACAGAGTGTTCCAAAAAATTGACAAATTCAGTACCAATATCAACAAATAAAATGTTCAGCTATTTTTGTCACTAGACAACGGTTTGTATAATGCAGTAAATATTTCTGTTTTTTTTAAAACAGAGACATTTTTTTCAATAATGTTTTTTATTGATTACGGAGTATTTGGTTAAGAACTTGTTGTTTTAAGACTAAAACGTATTTGAACTTTAATAGTTGTCAGTTGAAGGAAACGTGCTATATTTAAAAAACATAATTTTTTAGCACTAAGCAGCAAAGACAAAGTGCTTTAAATGTAAAATCATTTGAAACAATAAAATGACATGATGTCTTCTATATATCTTACTTTTTGTGGCATATTTTGTGCTTAATTGGTGTTTTCTTTTGCTTTGGACGCTTTTATCAGAGTTTAACTATGACCAAACACACTTTTGGTATCTTCTCATTGTCTATTGATTCAAAAGGTTTTAAGATTATAGGTTAAGCAAGATAACAGCAAGTTTTTTATATTTTGTACGCTGGGAGTTTGTCACGTTTTGATAGAGGATGAATAAACTCAAATACGCAAATGCTGGCAAATAAAGAGCCTTTTGTTTAACTTTTGGCCCTCTTGAGGTTTCTAAGAGCTTGTATACCTGCAGTAATGATGGGCAGATATCCGAGCATTTTTAATCTGAAGTACTTATGAATAAATTGTAAACTTTGAATTTCTTTCACTTGGATAAAAGATGCTTGTTTGGCTTCGTTCATGACTTGAACTTTTAACCAGCCGATTTGTTGCCGTGTTTTTTTTAACAATTAAGGAAAGATTAAATGACGTTCTGGCAAAGCGAAACAAAGCTAGCGTTACCAAAGGTTTGATGAGGAAATAGATAAATATAATTCGCTGTATTTGGTGTTGGCAGTTTCATTAAGGGGGAATGGTGATCTTTAAAAACCTGTCCGCTTCGTCTTGTGACAGTTGCAGAGAACTTTGCCATTTCAGTTCTGCCGCAGCAGAATGTAGAGAAAGTTTATAGTTTCATGAATTTGGATTCGGCGGTATATTCAGAGTGCATAACTCCAAACGTTCAGATATTTTATGCAATATTTCACTGACTTTACTGTACGTTTTTCTTTGGAAGTCATTCAAATCTTTAAATCTTTAGAGTTGGCAACTCTATAAAATGTATAGATCGTTTTTAACATGTTTTGTTTTGAAGTAGAACGCATGACTGTGCTCACGACTTTTAATAGCTTTTGTCTCAGTAACAAAAGCTTTAAGCTATTGACTTTTTGTTGACTGCATTAGCCTTAACGACATTTTTTTCCCGGCTATAGATCAGTGCTTTAACTGAATGAAAGATATATTGCGTTATCCGTAACAATGAGCCGACATTGATAATGTTAACGAAAGCTGTCTAATTGCTTTTTTAAAAGTAGAAAGATATTACCTTCAATTTTCGTAATTAATATGTTTTGAGTTTCAACTCTGTTGAAATGGCTAGTTTTTGAATTGTACCTATCCGTTACACGCCTTTTATAAGAGCTAGAGATGTGAAATGGTTCTTCTGTACTTTTTCTGTGCACATTACGAACTCAAATTACAAGATTCAGTAACAGTAAAGTTTCAAGAAGAAAGACTTTTAGCTTCAACTTAGGCTTGTTTTTAAATTGTTCCTAATTTTGGTGAGCCTCTCTGATCTTGTAATGAAGTTGCATGTTCTAACAAAGAAAGCCTCTAAATGAATTATTAGAAGCGATTTGTTATTTGTTATTCCTGGTAGCCAGGAGGAAACTACAACCGAGGCGCGAAAGACCCAAAGGGGATAGCACTAGCGCCAAAGGCCAGAGAACGACGAAGTTTTTAGGAGGGTACGGGGGCATACCTCCCAAGAAATTTTGAAATTCAGACTCTCGTAAATGCGATTTCCATCATTTTTGAGGGCCTTTTGCTAACCTTTAATAAACAGTTTACCGAGGCGTTCGCCTCTTACTGGCTATGGCCCTGAAAGTAGTATGGAGGTTTGTTTCCACTCGTTTAGACACAAGAGATAAGAGTTCATGGCTTTGGTCAGTTAATTTTATGGCTGGTTATTCTATGATAGCCCAGGCTGATTCTCAATTAATTATGACTAAGGTAGCCTATCAGATTCGGAATTGTTTTTAGAATATACCGCACACTTTTTGTTTAATTTTCTATTCAATACGAGCCATTGGATTGATCTCAATTTCATTTAATTTTTGTTTGTTATCTTCTTTTTAGAAATTAACAACACATTTAATTATTTTTATGCTTAGAACATTTTTTAGTCTGATAATTAATGAAATCTATTCAACCGAAAAATAATTTTGGAATAAGTTTTAGAGATATTCTATTAAAGTTGGCCCTGGAATCCAAACAGAAAGTATTGTTTATGATCTGTGGATGCCTTAAAACAGAATGCTTAGCTTGTAAAAGCCCCCCTAATAAACTCGACACTTGCGTTGTTTCGTGTCTATTTCCACTCATACGGAACCCTTAGGCGTGTATAGAGAGAGTGTTGTATTTTCAATTTTAAAAGCTTCGCCTCTGTAATTCTAATTAGTGTCTAGCTCCATCAATTAATCTATCAAAGTACTACGCTATTGACTGCGGACTCAAAGAAAACTTTGTATTAATGCGTTTAATTAACATGGTAGCAGTTGCAACTTCTTATCTTCGTGTCTTGGTTTATGTTTCTTATAACCATACAAATTCTATTTCACAAATTGTTTGATATCTCCATTATCCTAACTTTATATGTTTATATTTAGGCTCATAATGATTTCTTAGAATTGGTATCGCAAGTCATTGCATTTGTACACTTCATCTGTAGGAAATGATTTTAAAAGAACACAATGGCTTCTTCATTCTTGAGTAAATAAAAGTATTTTGAACACAGTTTTGTAAACTGGAAAGTTATGTGGTTGCCTACAAAGAAATATTCCTTTTTCGTTTCTCATAAGTTGTACACCCTCAAAAATGTTCAGACGTTTTTCAGACAGTATCAAAATTTCTTTTATTTGAAAATATGAGGAATAAAAAAAGAATATTTTTAAAATTACTAAAGTGAGTGTTTAAAAAACATGTATAACCCTCTTCTATCTTATTATTTTTGGTAATTTATAGGCGCCTGATGACACAGCTCTTTATGCAGTTGCACCTTTTTCGGTTGACAATTAAAAACACACTCGATATAAAGGAAGAATGCTTCCATTATAAGGAGTTTCTCTTGATACATTGCGTGATATAAAGATTTTGTTTAGTTTATGATTAAAAGATATTGTGGTTAAGAAAACCATGACGTATATTTTAAACGTCTGTAATTTTTTTTCTCAAAGGAAATTGTTTCTAGATCAACTTGTAGCTTTTTAAAACCTTGGCGATAATATTAGCGTCCGCTCTTTGTTGCTTTAAACTTTTTAATGTTTTAGCACCCACTCCAATTATCGAGAGCTTTCATATAATTAAGTTGTGGGGGAGGGGGTGGGGGGAGTGGTTGCCAGATAGATAGATAACTTATTTGTCAATTACATTTACGAAAGTAATTTGAGACTTCAAAGTCGTCACAATGTCATGAGCCTTTAATAGTTGCAATTGGCTTAAAATGTGTTTCAGGAGTAAACTGATAAAAAAAAAATTCCAACTGTATTTGCGTTACCTCTTACTGTGATATAGAGGTTTGTTGCCTTAAGTATAACATTGCTTTGTGCAATTATCTTCAAAGTACATTTTAATATTTAAGTTTATTGTGTCTGTCTTTTAGTGGAAATTTTGTTTTGTTTTATGATATTGCATAGTTGCACGCAATATCAAAACGTTTCGAACAAGCTCATTAGTTGAGGTTTGGTTGGTATTCATGTTTCAGTCACATTTTGCCCACAGCAGTGTTTTCTTGATAATTTTTAAGTGGTCATTTATGCATGGCAACAGTTATTGACTGAAAGACGCTGATATAATGGCCGTAAGAATTAACGTAACCTCATGTAAATATATTTGTTTGCTGTTTTGCTGTAATCATAAGCATCGCGGGTAAGAAATGCAAGTTTTTAACTTAAAATCAATTGTAAGAACAGTTTTAAAAAATACTGATAATTTAATGATTCAAATTAATAATTTTAGACTTCATATAGTGTAAATTGTTCAGTACTAACAAAATCCTATATATATATTTAGGTAAGAAGTTGATTTTGTTCTTTCGTGACAAAGATTATTTTTAATGCAAGAATGGGTGGGGAAGTTTTCATTCAGACTAAAAGACACAACAGGAGGTTAAAAAGTCAGGCTTTGTGCAGAAATAATTAAAATAAAACATTTTAATGTTTTAATTTTTGTTTCAGTAGAAAGCAAGAAAAACTCTATTAGTAAACTAAGCCATTTGGTGCCATAAATTTTCCGAAAAAAAGATGGATTATTAGTGATGGTTTTCTGGCAGTGTTCTTAGTATTTAGGGAGTAAATACATGCAGCAATTGAAGTCACTTTATAATAGGAAGCCTTTATACGTAAATTTATGTTATTACGTACGAATGAAGTACAATTGCCTTTGACTTGGGTCGAATCTTTGTTTGAGCCAGTTAGAGAAAATATTCTAGATCGCGTCGATTATAAATGAAGGATATTTTAAAGCTATTTCTAACTTTCTGCAGGTGAGTTCTGAATTTACTCATAAACATATCTCTTAACTTCTCACATTTTCTTGGAAACCCAAACGGGAACTCTTGTTTTTATAACGAGGTTTTAGTCAACGGAAAAGACGGAAAATTTTCAGTATCGCCGTTGGAAAGTTATTTTTTGCTTCATTTATTGTTTTACTATTCAATAAAACTTTCGGTTTTTGCTTTGTAACTAATAATTTTTACGGAATCTAAAGAAAGGGAATTTTCATGCCAGTTACAGATTGTGCGAAGATCATAACAACCGTTTACTTAAAAGCGTTTCATGGCAAGATTCTTAATATATTTGATTTTGACTAAATTAATATTCCCGATTACTTCAAGGATACTGGACTAAGCTAGCTGTTTGAAGTGCATTTTATACAAAACTCATTATACTTTAAGCACTAGGACATTACTATTTATGTAACAAAATTTTCCGTCTGAGATTGATATAAAGTTTCAAAGTATATTTTATTAATTCTGATGGTGGCGTCAGAATGTCTTCCGTAACGTATATTTATGTAATAGTATAGTTTTCATATATTTTGCGAAATACACTCTTTTTTAATGAGAACCAGTAAATTTTGCAGAGGCTCATTTTTAATTTTTTTAAAGTTGTTTCTGTCTCTATTTGTTCTCAGTTTGTTCTTATTTCTGTGAGTGGTTTGAAATGAGCAACATCGAAACAAAAAGACAAGGCGTTAAAAATCAGTGCCGTGATCGTCTTAGGAACTTTAAGTATTACATGTAATAAATATACTAGATGTGAAACGGTGCCTCTGTATTTTTACTGTGCATAATGAGAACTTGAGTGATCACATCCCACCGTCTGGTTAGCCCAGCTGGTAAGGCGCCAGTCTAACGTGTGGGAGGCTCGGGTTCGATTCCCGGCTGGACCAACACTCAGGGTCTTAATATAATTGAGGAGAAAGTGCTGTCTTTCCTCTAACATCTAAAATGGTTAGACTTTCACGTATTTTCGGATCAGGACGTTACACCGGATGCCCTTGGGGTTTATATATGTGTTTATGTGTGTGTTGTAATGTGAAAGGTCTCCGTCCACGTTGGAGTGGCAAAGATGGTGTCCCTAATTAGTAGGCCTCTGGCCAGCTAGAAAGACTTTACATCTAAATAAAGTCTTTATTATTATTATTATTATTATTATTATTATTATTATTATTATTATTATTATTATTATTATTATTATTATGCAAATACAAATGCTAAATTCAAGTACCTAGCCATAACATAAATTAACTACCAATATATTTGCTAGTTAACAATAACAATTAGAGGCGTAATCTGAATCGCCACGAACTGGGAGAAGAAGTAGGGGGACGCCAAACACTTAAAACTTAGGTGCCTGAGGTCCCTCTAACTCCTCTCCCTCTGCACAGATATTAAAAAAATATTTATTATCTTCTCTTTGGATAAGACCAGATGTAACTCTTTGGACGATACTTTCACTGTCCATTATGACTGTCTTTTGTATTATTGCAACGACTTGGTCTAACAGTTCGTTATTTTCGCAAATCTTCTTCAGATCTACTTTTAATGCTTTGATTCCACCACCCAATGCTCCGACTATGACCAGAACCACGTATATCTCGTAACTTGGACGTTGCTTTCTCATTTCAATTGCAAGTTATCTATATTTTGTCAACTTCTCTATTCTCTTTGCCCCAATATTGTGCTGTTGTGGGCATGCGATGTCACAGATCTAAATCATCTTGTCAGCTTTCAATTCCAAAATCAAGTCTGGTCTTCTTGCAGTTGTAGTTTTTCGCAAGTGGAACTTGAAGTCTCACAACAGCTTGGCTTTATCATTCTCCAGTACTATCCCTCTATCGCAGCGTTGTTTGTAGCAGATGGCTATTCTTACTGTTTTGCCCAGGGCACTGCAACAATTGTCAGTGCTCGGTTTTGCCTAGTTAGATATTCACTGTTTACTAATTTTGTACATCCAGCTACCACAGATTCTCTACCGTTTCAGAATGTTGGGCGCATAATTTACTACTACCATTGTCTATCAGCCCTTTCACTTCTTTCCATGATCTAGTCTCCATCATTTGCTCCAACATTGTCATAATTGCAGGTGTTTTCCCAGGGTTGAGATTCTGGGAGTACCGCACATGACATTCCTTCTCTTGCCCTTTATACAATCTACTTTGTTGCTTTTTCATTCCATAATCCTCAGTCTTTGGTTCTTCACTCCATTTTTCAGATTCTCTTCAATCTCTTCCTTTATCTTAAAACGTTTACAACAGTGTTTACTCTAACTAAAATGACATTATTTTTAAAGTTGTTAGCTGGTTAAAAGGATTTCTTGCTGTTCCTTGTATTTAGGGCTTATCTATTTGTCGTCTATTTGCAGCAATTCGCGACAGACTTCAGTATGATGCCATTGGATCTCCATTGCTAGTTCGAAATTCTAAGGAAGACTTTCGTACGTCGAACGGGAACAGCCCTTCTGCGCAGGCGCAACAGGAGCACAGAGTAAAACAGGAAGATACAGGCCATAGTAGGGAACCGTCTTCTGACAGTTCAGAGGGCAGAAGTGCTTTCAAAACAGTTTTTCAAGGTAAATATTTTTACACTTGGCTTACAAAGGGCTCACACGGTAATTTTATTTTTTTCTAGAGCTATGATTTTTGGCTAATAAAATATTAACAGAATTGAATGCAACTGTGCTGAGATGAAATGATGAAATTTCATTACATTAACAAATTTAGTGTCTTGAATGTTGAAACAATGTTAGACTGTCTTTTAGTGTCCAGAAAAAGTAATTGACATTTAAAGTTGAATTAAAGTGCGAGGAGCCCGGTTTTTAGAGTGGATTCTTTGATTTTTTGAGTCTTGGAAAATGGCGTTTGGTCATGGAAATGTTATGGAAAAGTCATTGAATCTCATTTTTCATTCTTAGGGTGAACCCTGTAATACAAAAACCAGTACAAACTCTAAATTCCAGAATAAATCTGTAACAACACGCTTTACAACTTCGCCCGACCCTGACCACTAACCCTGTCCACGCAGACAGTATTTGTTATAGTTGAGTAACTACTTTGTGCTTACTTGTTCAAAGCCTTTAACTAACTCGTCTCGTTCCTATTACTTGCCAAGTGCCTCTTCTGCGATTTGTTCGCCTTAAGATTTTAATATTTTGTATGGTTGATCTACGGGGCAATGTTCCTATTATTGTTGCGTTAAGACCTGATTACTGTATTATCCATGTTCTGTCTAAGCTTGTGCGTATCTAAAAGGTTCATAAGAATGATCAAGACTGAGAAATCTACCTTGCCATTCTCATGTAATGGCGTTATGGGTTTCTATATATCATTCTGTCCCCGAATTATTTTAAATCTTTCTAGATTTAAAATAAGCTGACGCGGTTGCTAAACTATTATGTTCTCTTGTATCTCAGTTTTTAAACAATTTATAATATAGATCGGACTCTACGCGCGCTCTGATTGGTCGAGTGTATCAGAGTATAAAACATAGAAAAAGCGTGTTTTATCGTTTTTCGCAACCACCTTGCCAGCTTTTTGTTGAGAAAGCGGAAAACATTTTATATGAAAAAAATTGATAGGGTTCTTTGCAAAGCAGCAGAAAGTTTTGAAAAACAAGGAGAAGCGAAACCTGTCGTGAACTCGCGTTTTCTCGAGCTTTCGGAAGACGTGCCCGACATTAATATCGTGGACGGTGCCAGGGCACAATCGACGAAGAATATCCCCAAATGAGGAGTAAAGTTATTTGAAAAAAAGTCATTTATTATAATCTTCTCTACATTTGTAACAATTAAAAAAAACATGTTAGAAACCTACACACTGCAACGCAGATGTCATCAATTCAAGCAACACGAAACCTTGTTTATTACTTTAATTCAACTTCGCCAGTGTTCGGATGTCCCTTCCGCGGCGTATTCCTCATCGCAAACCACTTCACACCCATCTTTACAGGATAATTTTTTTCCTCTTAAGCTAACACCAGCTTTCCATCCTTCCGGATTAGAGGCCCGTACTGATGGAGTCAAAGACTCTCATCCGCTTAAAACCACAGAAACCGGAGATAAGCGTCGGCTCCATGGGCCACTAGGCCACAAACAAACGTGTGACTTAAATAGTATAGTCGATACTAAATAGATTATTTAACAATTATTCCAAGAGCGCGCGTTGGATATGACATGGTAAATAGCCAACGAGGAGCGTAGCGCCCAGTTGGCAATAATCATCTCATATCCAACAAGCGCGAATGGAATAATTGTTTTATTAAATTTCACGAGTTTTCCGAACTTCTCGATACTTGAAAATAGCAAAAAAACTTTTAATAAATTGAGAAACAAGTTTTTTTTGTTAGTTTCCATATATGGTCATTCGATATATGAGCTGATATCCGAGATTGATTGAACCAATCAGAACGCAATATTCCAGTTTGAAAATTTAATAAATGAATATGTTACGAAATTAATTTAAAAAGATATCTATTAATAAATACTCGCTTGAACCATTCAGTTCTAACTTTAGACAGTATAAAATTGTGCCCCCTTGTCCACTTTTCTTTAATCTTAATCTGGGTGGTAGCAAGTTTATCCTCGATTATTATAAACCTACGAACGGTCTAACACGTATCCTGCATTCTAAGTGGTTACTTTACCAGAGGAATATTTTTGACAGAATACCGATAGAGAAAGATGGTGGAACAAACCAGTAATGAACACCTTTTGACTATAATATCGGGGAATTTGATCGATAATTTAATGTGTACATGTGCCCAAGAAAATCAATTTTCGATTGATTAGTATGTTTATACTAAAACATTTAGACCTCTTGGCTTCAAGGACTACAATTGTAAATAGCTATTATCTCACAGTTCATTTGTCCTCGATGTCCTGTTGTTAATTATGTAAAATCGATTAATTTTTTTCGGATTTTTCAGATGGCGTTCCTAATGCTTCAGGCGAACTCTCTAGCGGACAGATGACATCCTCAGAAGGAACCCCTGATATGCCAGCGGACGTGGCTTTGAGGTCATCTAAAGCTCGATCCAAGCCTACAAGACTACCATCTACATCATTTATGCCTCCCTTTACTCAATCTGCACCTGCTGCGACGCTAGTCAGTCCAGCTCATAACTCACCCAGACTTGTATCAGACTCGGTATTTCTTCCTAATCCCCATGGAGCAAATATTTACCATCATGCATTGCGCGCTGGATACCCAGCTGTTCCTCCAATTCCACAGAGCCTTCTACATTATAGACTTCTTTCACCGACCGCCGCAGCACAACAAGCAGCTCATGCACACGCCGCAATGGCGCAGAATTTATCAATACAAAACGCCCTCATGTCACCGGATCATACAACAAAGCGCGGACTCTCACCAAATCACTTTATGGGAGGTCATTCACTTGTTGATTCCACCAAAGCATCAAAGTCAACATTGCAACAAGGAAATGAGTCTCGTAAAAACACTCCTGATAAACGTTTATCCACAACAGAAGGTGCCTCAAGAGAGATCGCTAAACAAGGAAGCGAGGTAACACAACGAGATCAATCGAAATTAGGAAGCGAACAAATACAAGAACGCGGGTCTGTTATTCAAAAAAGTCCGATTTCTTCTCCAGGAGTTACAGACGAACATTCCAACGCGTCTCTTCAAAAACGATACAACACAAAGGATGACAGAACTTTAATAGCTGAACAACTTCTTCCTATAGTTAAAGTTGACTTGAACGAGAACGTTTTTAAGTGGACGGTAGAAGATGTTTGTCATTTCGTAGAAACACTGACGGAATGCCACGAGGTGACGCAAGTCTTTCGGGAAAATCAAATTGACGGCCAAGCTCTGGTTTTGTTAAGAGAGGAACACTTATTAAACAGAATGGCCTTAAAACTTGGGCCTGCGTTAAAAGTGCTGGCTCAAGTGAATAAACTCATTGAAAATTTACGAGATGATTTGAAATCATAACAAGACATTGTCTATATTATAAAAACTTTTGTTTCGTTTCTACACATGCTTTGACTCTTCAAAACAAAGTTGCGTTGGCAGACGTTTCTAGAGCAAAGGCAGCGTCTTCTGGTTGCTCCCAATCTAGTTGTTACCAAGAGACCGTATTTCTCGGCCTGTTGCTGGTTTTCATATGACGTCATGGCGGCCATGTTGGTGTACGCTAGACAAAAGGAATTTTATGTTTTGTACACCAACATGGCAGTTATGTCCATTGTCTTTTGTGTTTCATGGGATCGAGTGAAACCCAAGATTAAGTCGAGTCGGAAAACTCCACTTTTTACCTTGCAATCTTGGGACTTTTCATTGACTGGACTATTATTCGACCCCTCATTTTCAAAGATTGTTATTCACAAATTTAGCTCATATCTTCAATCTTACATTTATTCATAAATTTTTTCTCTTGCAAGTTGTGCAAAAGTAGAAATATGAACGCCAATGTTTTGTTCAGTCCAATCTTGACTAAAGTTAAGCAACGTTTATAATCTATAAAATGGGTATTTCGACGTGACATTTCGGAAGCTGTTAACTTCAAAATTTTTGGAGTAGGAATTTGACCTTAACTTACTTATAGTGTCAAAAATATGGCACCAATTAGTTTTGGCACCGCTAACTAACAGATATCTGTCACAAAATAGAACTAAAGACAATGATTTCTGACCACAAAAAAATGTTGATTTGACAGTGGTCATCAGTTTGACAGGTAACCAAAGATATGCCAGAACTCAATGCAAACGTTGAATAGCTGGTCCGCTTGCTCCCGGGAGATTTGGCATTATCCCCAGTTAAATTTAGACAGAATTCTTTTTTCAAACCTATTTATTGTAACGATGTCTTTGCTTAATTCGTTTTTGAAATTAACATGCTTTCAAACAACTAATTCCTAATTATCTTTTGATAAACGTTTTGTCACAGAGCATACTTTGCAAAATCATTTTGGATTTTTGTTGTACTCCTGACATTTTTAACATTTCTCAAACATTCGTATCAATTCTTTCAGCTGATCAATGTATCGCCTTATAGGGCCTGTGGTTTTTCCACTTAAATATTTTCTTATAATTTCCTCGCCTAACCTAAATAAAAAACTATATATAAGA
The DNA here is from genome assembly GCA_028564885.2 of Zoanthus sanctaehelenae. Lineage (NCBI taxonomy): Eukaryota > Metazoa > Cnidaria > Anthozoa > Zoantharia > Zoanthidae > Zoanthus > Zoanthus sanctaehelenae. Next base: position 4,379 of record JAOTRI020025952.1, on the reverse strand, counting down.
CGACTTAAAATAAAATTTGCACAAAAATTAAAAACAAATATAGAGCATAACCACGCTGAAGGTTTCGGCAGTTTACATATTTTTTGTGGCGCCGATATAGTTTTCATGATTAAGCTTCGACAAAATTAATTTATTTTAGTTAAAAAATAATGAATATTTATTATTTTTTGCTAATGTAATATTTTTAGGATTGAGGATGTGTAAATTTGAACCATTTTGTGAAAATATTTTGGCTGAAGGCGTCAGGAAATTAAAAACAGTCTATTGTCAACAAATATTTACTAATGCATAAAAAGTGTGTGGATTGAACTTGATTGGTCGTTTTATTTCAGTGAACGACATAACAGTTTGTGATTACTTTTGCTTTAAAAATCGTTTCCTTGCACTTGCTAAGCAAGTAATTTCGTGTGAACTGATAACAAATAGTTTGAGTGATATTGCAACGAAGAAAAAAAACTAAAATTATCTACTAGATATTCACATGGAGTTGAGTTCCAAAGATTATTTCTCGTGTTGCAGAGCAGCAGGTTTGATTACAGCAACAAAATACTTGTACAATAGATAAGTTTATTATTAGCATGAAATGCAATGTGAAATAAACCAATAAACAGTAAGTGAAAGAAGAATTGTGCCAAGTTTTATTTGAATAAAATGATAAGAGCCAAATGATGAAATTTGAATTGAATTTTACTTTATTTGCATGGCACAAGACGTTTACTGGACTTCCTTTGTTTCAGTAGTCTGGGTTCTAAAGTAATTGATTAAACGTTGGCGGTAGTTTTAAAGTACAAGTACAATGTTCGAGTTGTAAAACAAACAAATTGTTAAAAATTTCTGTTCAGTGTCTAGGAATTTATCAATGAGATGAACAAGACGCTTGATTTTAAATTCTAGATAATCCAAAAATAGTTCAGTTTGTCTAAAACGAAGTGCTTTAGTGGAAGGAATTTTTCAAATCTTAACCTTTCTCTATATCGGTATGTATTCCAATCGGTGTATGTAAATCAGATGGATTTTTAAAATGCCTGGCGAGTTTGACTGTGGGATCAAACCCCCTTCCCCCCCGAAAAAAAACTAAGTGAAGTTGGTTTATCTTAACCCCAAAACATTTCGACGCAAGTACGGGAGACTAATATATTTGGCGGTGAGCTAGTGTTCTTTAGTAACAAATAAAGGCGGAAATGCCGGGTGTAATACTACCTGTTGGATAGTACCCGTTGGGTCAAAGTTGCTAGAGTAGACTGGTTATGAAACTTAGCAAACTTCAACGAAGATTACAATGCTTCTTTGTTTCATGTTGTGTGCACCGTCACGGTTAGGATCTATTGTTCCTGGTGTGATACTCATTAGTTTACTGGCCGTTTGCTCATTTACATCTCAAAGCCTTTTGTTATTTGTGCACCGTCAACGTCATATTTCAATAGAGAAAAGGAGAACAAAAAGTTATAAAGAAAGATATCAAGTTTCATAACCAGTCAACTCTATTAACTTTGGTTGGATACCACAGAATATGCCACGGTTTTCCAGGCCTCTCAATGGTTGTCGTTTTTAATGTCGTGGGATAAAACGGATTGTAATGCAAAACAAAATAGTTAGATACTATAACATGTTACTGAGGTCGATAATATTTCATTTACGTTTGATGCTTGATGCTCTTACTTTTTGGTAATCATGTTCTTTCAAACAAGCGAAAACTATACCATTTTCTTCCCACTCGTGTAAAACATTGATAAGGATTTCATTCACCATAGCCCTTTCAGCTAAATTTTATCTGGTAACACCTCCAAAGTGAAGTCATTTATTTCAAATATGGTCCTTAAAGAGTTACAAATCTTTGCGCTCAACGAGAAACACGAACAGTGCACTCCATGTACTAATAAATATTCATACAAGAGTTTAAAAATCGAAAAAGGATGGTTTCAAAAACGCACGGCCGACATTTTAACAGTCAACGTTTTTTTCTTCATCCAGGACTTGCTGCTCTGAAGTGATTAACCCTTTGAGTAGGATTCTGTACTGTACTGTGTTTTCGGCTTTCACAGTCAACTGTGGGTAATCAGGTAAAAAATAAACAAACATAATGTAATGAACAAGGCTATTACATTTAAACCGGATGTTTTTTTAATGAAAGCCTTGCAAACTTATACAGCAACATTGAGAATTTGACTGATAGTTTGAGCAGACCAAGTTGCAACGTTCTGTTTGCTTGCAGAAATCGCAGTCGTTCCAATTAGTTACATAAAAGGAACGAATATTTTCTTGCGGGCTAGCCTGCATAGCGGTCTATTTTGGGAATGGGGAGCCTGTGGCGGGAAGGACGGGACGGATTCCCCCTCCCCCGCCCCAATTCCTAACCCCAATGCGCCACTATACTCAGGCTACTTATGGGCGCGTGGTGTAAAACAAATAATTATTATATAAATTGCAATCGTATAGCTTCTTTAGAGAAAAGGGATGAATCATTTTCCTTGTGTGAGCCTGGTGTAAAACAGACATAAATTGTTGAAGTTGTGAGATTCTCGCCATGAACGGTTTCCAATATTGTGAACAAGTGAACTGAGCAGGATGCAATTTGCTCGGCCAATACTGTCAATTACAATACCAATGTAGCAAGTTTGCAAGGTTTGATTGTAATAACAATAATACTCATTGAATAATAATAATAATAATAATAATAATAATAATAATAATAATAATAACAACAACAAGAAGAAGAACAATAACAACAATACAAATCGATATGGCAATTGTTTCTAAAACTATACGTGTGCGACTTCGATGTCGTCCGAATGCAGTGTAAGATTGATTTTACAATTCCATGAACGAAACTTAACTTAACAAGCAAGTTAAAGTAACAACAGTGCCATATATAGCAGATTCAAAATAACATGATTTTAAAATGTTATGAGAAACTGTGTTGAAATAAATTGAGTCTGAATATACAAACGTGATTTAAAATCATAATTAAATTGTGTGTAGTGCGCTTTGGTATGAAAGAACAAGCCTGATTTCAAAATGTAACGTACGCGCAGCGCTTGTTCGGTTTAGTGTGCAATTTCAGATAAAAATTGAAAGAAGCGAGGTTGAATTTCAAAATTAAGCAACAAAAAACTGACAAGAAAAATGTTTAAATAAGGGCGCGCGCAATTATTCGAAACATTTAAAATTACTCGATTCTGATAAGTAAATAGCGGTACTTTTAACTTGTAAAATGTTTAATTCCATCCAGAAATTTCTTATTTTCTGAAATTTTAATCAAAAAGCAGGTGTTTTTGTGAAAACAACAGAGGCATGAACTGACCAACTGTTCTCAATTTCTAGTTTTCGGGTTAGGATTAACATGTAATCGAACCTTTCACTCATTCAATAAAGAATCCTTCTGCACAGATTTGAGTCCTCAAAACACAATCGTGCAAATGAATTCAACAATAAACTCGTAAGGTTTCTATTACATAATTTAACTATTTCATATCATACTAGTGAAAATATGAATCATACCTGATGGTTCAAATTTCCTAGCAAAGTTAAAGTTGGTGACTAAACAAGAAACATACAACACTTTTTACCGTCTATCCCCCTAAGGGAAGATGACAAATATATACCGAGACGCGAGGCATCGTGCAATATATCCAGCGCTATACACCAAGCCTTGTCGTTTTAGTATATGACGTAGAAATACACTATATTTTCACAACTCATGTGAAAATATATGTTTTACAAATTTTAGCACGAGCGCTTCCTTTCATTTTGATTTCTGCCTCACAACCGCAAATAGTTATGAAGTTAAAATCCATTTCCCGCCGATAGGAGAGAGTTACCAGAGCATACGAGAGGGCGCAAACATGGATTATTTTGCTCAATGCTAAATATGGAATAGCATGCTGCTATAAAAGTTATGTGATACAGTGAGGGAAAAACGCCGAAAAGTACTTACAGTTGTACTTGTGTTGACGGCTTCGTTTGGCTGCAGAAAAGGTAAAGGTACTGTTAATCGTTCAAACACTTTGGCAAACAACTAATGCAACTGCGCCTTTTTCTTGTAAGGCATATTGCAATCTTAGTATTGTTCTGTTGTGTAGTTGTGTTGTAAATCATTTTTTTAAAAAACTTCCTACTATTTTTGAAGATTATGTGAAACACAAACAATTTAAGAACTATAAGAAAATATTTTGTAACAAAGAAATTAACGCAAGTAAGTTTGATTCCATTTTAATTTCTCGATGTTTCGACGCCCTTCAGCGTCATTTTCAAGAAAAGTTATATATTCAGAATTCAGTGTTTTTAAAAGATAGATAGATAGATAGATAGATAGATAGATAGATAGTTTATTAAATAATCATATGGCAGCCACCTAACAGCTGAATTACCTGATTTTACAA
>JAOTRI020025863.1:1780-18441 GCA_028564885.2 Zoanthus sanctaehelenae | reverse complement strand
TTTTAATAAGCTTTTGAAAATAGAAACAGATGCAGAGGATCGAATATTTTGAGGTAGACTATTCCACAGCTCAGGAGTCTTTTATTGTTGAGGTTGTTTTAGAGGTAAATTGAAGGCTTCCAATATGCTTTTTGCTCTCACCAAGCTACTTGATGAACTCGATCGTTCTTTTGATTTGGATGCCATGGGTTTACCATATATTACGAGTATTATAGCGTCCTATTTAACTTTTTCCCCAAGAATGCAGAATGTATAGCAATTAATTCCCTTCTTCTCTAAGGATAAACCTCCGCCAAACAGGGTACCTCGATACAATCTCAGAAACGCAGAATTGTTATTTCCCTACTTTTTTTAAAAGGCCTGTGACTCGATCTCATGCCATTTCGTTCGAGCCATTCATTATTCCACATGTTGGGAGACTCGGACGTTCTGCATGGAGTCGAGGCAGTGTGATACATTTCTTCCAGTGGCAGACTGCTGTAGGTTGGTGTTTGAAGTGTGAGTGCAGTTTTTGAGGCCTTCATCAAGATTTTAAACCATGTCTGAAGAAGGCTACCACAAGCCTGATGAAAAGCGTATCCAAACTCTGAAGGATATCGCTAATAAGATGCGAATCCACAGTATAAACTCAACAAATGCTGCTGGTTCAGGGTGAGAACAAGTTTACTGGAAAAATTACTTGGTGCTTGTTTCATAATTTGTTTGCAAAGCTTTGAAATTCCTTTTTTTTTACAGACATCCAACATCTTGCTGCTCGATGGCAGAGATTATGTCGGTATTGTTCTTCCATACCATGAGATACAAAGGTGAGCGGTAAAGTGTTACAGAACAATTTTTGTTGTATATTTGATATATCTGATTGTATGAATTGTCACAAAATTGTACACGTGTGTAAAACGTGCAAATTGCTCAACCCCTGCCGTTTCGGCTGTTCAGGCTGGAAATTTCAATTTCGTGGGGTTCTTCCGTGGCAGTCGAGAAATTAAAGCTGAGTCACTCTGTGATTTATTATTCATTATGTATTCGAAGAGCTCTGTCAAACGTAACATTGTCAGTTCGTTCCAGGTTGTTGCATTCAATTTTGTCTTTCCAAAATATATTATACTCTATCCGACACATCAGATAGTCATAGCCAAGAAGAAGTCTCTCCCAATAAATGTTTTTGCAAGCTACTGTCGTTTATATTTAATCCTGAAGTTTTAGCGATCACTGTTTGGTTAGGGTTTTATATTATGAAAAAAAAATTTAAAGCATAGTATTTTTAAAACTATTCTTCGGGAAGACTTTTTGACAATATCCCATCAAATAAGTTAAATAAAAGTTTTATTTGGAAAAAAAGTCATCCCTTTTATTAAAAAGCTAATTTAGATACAAGCTTTCACTTCGTTTTTCTGAAAATTTTATTTTGTTCAATACATTGTAGAGTGAAATCACCACCTATGACTATGTCCATTTTTGCTCAATTTTTGGACTCTAGCTTGTTTAATCTTTACGATGAACTGTGCTTTATAATATTGCTAATGGTTTGTATTGGACCATTGGTATTTTATTAATATTTTTTAATGGACGTAAAAAAATCAGACTAGAAATACATTAAGAAAAAGAACAACATTTTGAAGGAACAAGACATGTGTGAGATCAGCGATGTTACATGGAAGTGAGACATGGTGTTTGAGGGAGAATGAGATTTTGCGAAGAATCGAGAGAGCGGTGGTGGGAGCAATGTGTGGTGTGAATCTGGTGGAGAGAAGGAGGACAGAAGACCTAATGGAGATGCTGGGATTGAAGGAAACAGTGGTTCAGATGACAAAGGTGAATGGAGTGAGATGGTACGGGCATGTGTTAAGGTGGGATGATGGGCATGTTTTGAGGAAGGCATTGGAGTTTGAAGTGAAGGAAAAGAGGAAGGGAGGACGACCAAGGAAGACGTGGAGATCGCAGGTGAGAAGGAGTGTAGGAGTGTTGGTTTGAAGAAGGAGGATGCAATATGAATCAAGCGAGTTGGAGAGTGGGAGTCGGAGAGATTGCTGGTAGAGTGGGGTAAATCCGGCCACCCTCGTTTACGGGGATAAAACCATATCAAAACTGGATTGATGATGATGAAGAAGACATGTTTCAATCATTCTCTGATCATCTTCAGTTGTTACTGGACTAATTAGCATAAACTAGTTATAAAGTTAAGCTAATGGAACTAATTAAAGTAAGTGCAATAAATAATAATGATAATATTTGAAATTCCATTCAGTGTACTATATGTCAATTAAACAAAAGAGAAATATTAGGTCAACTTTATATTAACCAGTTAATGTTAATTAGTCCAGTCACAACCGTAGATGATCAGAGAATGATTAAAACATGTCTTGTTTGCTCAAAAATTTTGTTCTTTTTCTTAAATATTTTCTTAACATGTTTATGAATAATCTATAAGTTTTGTTCAATATTGTTATTTCTGACAAAAAAGTTGGATTTGGTTATAAGTATGTATGTACATATTGTCTAACTTTTCTGGATGTAAGCTAGTCTCAACTGCATTAATGAAGAATTTGTTTCAAAGGGTTTGTTAGATAAAATATTTTTTGTGTTGATTGTCAAAAATTGTATATAGTTACAAATTTGATTTAAAAAGAGAATATAAGTTTTGGTTGAAGCAATGCAGTACTTATTTATTTTTGCCAGAATTATGCTTTACATGATAAAATATATTTTAGATAATTGTGAAAAACAAATTAACTTTCTCTTGGGTTTTGTATAATCAATGAAGCAAACAGATCTTCAAAATATAATGTTTGCTATTTGTTGTATTTCTTCTTAGTATCAGATCCAGGTGATTCATCCAGTGATAGGTTTGTGCTTTCAAAGGTATGTGACTCTCAATTTTAGTTCACTTTCATTTTCAATTTATTTTGCCTACACATGTTCCATATATAAGTACCAGAATTTTAAATTTCTTTAAAGGCCTCTGGAAAATTAAAAAAATTGTTACTGCCTGAATGACTTGAATTTAAGTGGTTTATTTGAAAGAACTTGGTTTGACAATTTAATCAAATCAGACGGGAATCAGGTTGGCATTGTGTTCATCACTTGTGCCTCTAATCTTTCCATCCAACGTAGAGTTAAAACTGGGTTTTCCATGTTGGTGATGATTTGTCAATCTTAATCTGTATCAGAGGTTTTTATTCCCATAGCAAATTTGACTTTCACACCAAGATCTGAGCTGTCAAGTGATTAAACATTTAATTTAGTCCCTGGCTAGGAAGAATGGACAACAATTTCCTTTGCAACTGACGTTAAATGTAAGTATTTATTTTTTTTTTGTTTGTTGACACTGAGCTGTTTGTTTGCCTTTTCCAGGGACATGCTGCACCAGTCTTGTATGCTGCATGGGCAGAGGCAGGACTATATTCTGCTGATTATTTGAACAACCTGAGGAAAATTGATTGTGAGCTGGAAGGGCATCCCGTTCCAGTATGTAAAAAAATGTTGCTACTTTTTATGACTTTTTTTATATCTGGGCAGTAAAAGAATTTTGTTATCATTCTGTTGAGTTGTTAAACAAAATTCAGAAAAAGTAAAAATTTTCCATTGTGATTTTGTTGCTTCAGCATCTGCCATATGTAGATGTAGCTACAGGATCTCTTGGCCAAGGATTGAGCTGTTCTTGTGGCATGGCATACACTGGAAAGTACTTTGATAAGGCCAGGTTTGTGAGTTCATATTGACAGTTTGAAGAACGAACGATTGAAATGTACTAAGTGTTCTGACTGGTATTTGATTTATGGCTAAACTTATTCCCGTGAAAAAGTTATCACTGACTATTTATTTAATTAAGTATAAATTATCTCATCAATCATCATCAATTCAGTTTTGATCCAGGTTTATCCCCGTAAATGGGAGTGACCAGTTTTCCCCCACACTGGTAGCAATCTCTTTGACTTCCATTCTCTGCTTGGTATGGTTCATGGTATACGTTTTCTCCAAACCAATGCTGTTGCTCTTCTTACTCATTTGCATTTTCTGCACCTTTTGTTTGTTCCTTGCTTCCTTTTGCTATTTGTTTTCAATCTCCAATGCTTTTCTCAAAACCTTCCTACAATAAGTAACAGCTCTTCTCCTTACATGCTTGTATCATCACCATATATGCAATAACCACTTAGAGAAATAGGAAGTTGAAGAAAGGCTTAAAACTAATGTTTTGTATTATCAACTTTTTTTTTTTCTTCTTGTTTTTTTTTCTAATTATCACTACCTAAGAACTCTTCAATTAGTGATATAGATACATACACTATATTATAAGCTTGATGCATTTATTGTTGTCCTCCCTTACTGCCTTATTCCTCCTAGTTAAATTACAATTTTCCTCTCAGCAATTTAAAAGTATAAGCCTGTGTCTTCTTTTTGAGCTGTCTTTTTTCTCAATAGTAATTCTAATCATGCATGTACAGTATAAAGAAAATCGTACAACCCAAAATTGTGTAAAGTGGTCTCTTTCCAGTTGGTCAAATAAATGAATATGATTATGATGATGATGGTGAATTCTGTAGTAATTACACTGTCATTGGTAATTGTTGATGTCCAGTGTTTTTATATCTGATTTTTAGTTACCGAGTGTATTGTGTTATTGGTGATGGCGAGGCAGCTGAAGGAAGTGTTTGGGAAGCCATGTCATTTGCCAGTTATTACAAACTGGACAACCTTGTGGCAATTTTTGATGTCAATCGCCTGGGCCAAAGTGAACCGACGTCACTCCAGCATGACATGGATGTGTACAGGAAAAGAGCTGAGGCTTTTGGGTAATATTTCATTACCTGAATTTCTTTCCAATAAAAGCTATCAATTAATTGTTACAAAAATGAAGATATTTTGTTGTGATTAAAAAGCCATTTCAGAATTCCAGTTTTTGAAACAGTCTAATTTCTTTGATTCTAATTAATGTTTTATTCTCTTGGTTGATTTAATAATGAAGATTTGTTTTAAAATTCACATAAAAAGGAATGAAACAGGCCATCTTTATGATAATGAGTTTGTTTAATTTAAATGAGGTATAGCTATACAGTAAGAGTTCTAAACAATGAAATGATAAATAATACAATAGGTCTGTTGAAACGCATAGTGATCCACTTTAATTTGCATACAGCTGGCAGAAACTACCAGTTATCTTGTTTACATTAGCTTTTAAGATAAAGCTTTCAAAATATTCAACTGAAAATATTCTAGAAATCTTTTCAGTAGTTTTGATAGAAATACCTGGTTTTGGATAATTGGATGAATATTTTACTTTTGTGTGACATTTTGTGTATTTTAAGAATTAATTAATAATAACATTTAATATTTCTTTATCCCTTTCAGGGGTTGGAAATGTGTATAAATTTTGGACACTTGTCCCGGGCAAGTAAATATGAAAAATCTACTTACCCGGACCCCAAATCAACTTGCTTTTGAATTGTGTGAGTTCCACTTTATTAACTCCATCTGTTAAGTTTGAATACAGATACCTCTAATCCATAACTACGCCGATATTAATTTTTCTGCTTTCTGGTATTCAAGGCGAATTTCGCTCATTAAAGAACAATACTTCACACAACGTTTCACTTTAAATTCACTACGGTGTAAATACAACGAAATACAAAAATTCGAAAAATCTTGCCATAATATGGCGTTTTTACAAAACAAGACTTTAGAGCTCTAGTGTATTGCAAGTTTAGACTCATGAAAAAAACTATACTTGTCCATGGACAACTAAACAGCAAAATTTCACTTGTCCTGGCCCCTGACTTAAGGAGTCGGGCAAGTCGGCATACGATTTCCACAACCCTGCCTTTTTACAATGAAACATCAAAAGCACAAATAATAATAATGTATATTGTGGGTTCCACAGAATTGTGATACCACACAATGGTTCCTGTAAGAAAGCCTGGCTAAAGATCCTTGAAATTTTCATACCTTCAGTTTAAGTCTGTTTAACTGAAGAATTAATGTAGTGTTTTCAAATCATTGTTAGATTTCACACTTTGGTGGTTGATGGACATGATGTTGAGGCTCTTGCACGGGCTTTTTATGAAGCGCAAAACACAAAAGGCCGGCCAACAGCAGTTATTGCTAAGACTTTCAAAGGCAAAGGAATACAAGGTCAGTACTCAATTTGCTAAGCGTCACTTCTTAAAACCTTGTTATAATTAAAATGTATTAATTTTGTATTCAAATGTGGGTAATTCTGTAGATATGTTTTACTACTGTATTTATAGTAGTAAATAATATTATTTAAGATTTCTAATCCTATGACAAAATTATTGGTTCTGATTGGTGTGGAACAGTTCAATGACTTTGTAATTCTGGGCAGAAATGTGTAAGTTATGCAAAAACAACTTCAAAACTAATAAGCCCATAAAATTGTAGAAGTTTCTTTGACTATGATGGAGACATGTATTATGACTTACGTACAAGTGATAGGATAGTTCTTCTCAAAATTGCCATCTCATTCTCCCTTAAACACCATGTCTCACTTCCATATAACATCGCTGAGTTTATGTTTGAAGAAAGAAAGAAAGTTTTCATCAAGCTACTATACTGCCCAAAAAACAAGAAACTTGGCAAACGCTTTGTAGACAAACTTTAACACTTTTACAGGAGGCAAATTTATTTCCGTAATTTTATGGCAAACCAGGAAAATCAAAAGTTTGTTTAATCTCAAAAACAAAAATCTCTACATATATTGGAGAAACCAAGCGAAATTTTATCGTGCGTAAGCAGGAACACGAAAACAGAAAACGCAATTCAGAACCAGCTCAACACCTGGCCGCACACCCCAAACATAAATACAAATGGAATATTGTTTTCAGTGAAAGTAACACCTTTAGAAGAAAAATAACAGAAGGCCTATTTATTGCACGTGTAAAACCGTCCTTAAACAGGCAAGTGCATTCCTACACCACAAAACTCTTCCCTACGGGAATTATATTTAAAACATAAAACTAACTTGTGCTAATTTCTAGTTTTTACTGAAGATGACCACACGGTCAAAAACGTTCTAAACTATTATATATTTTTAAAATTTTAGCCAAAAATTTTTAACTTTATAAATTTCTTGTTATGTGATTTATTTGCTGCTTGAAATATAATTACTACTTGTTATCTGAATATTTGTCTGTGTTTAATTTTGAATGATTTGCTTGTTCAGTTTGTTTGTGTGTGTGCGCGTTTTTTTTTTGGGGTTTTTGTTTTTTTCCCGACCAAAATAAATATTTATAATTTATTTATTATGTAATTTGGCTCCCTAGAGTAGAGAGTGATCATTGGCGGTTTTTACAATTTAGGGAAAATTTGTAGTAGTATGGGGTGAAAATTGATAAAGACGGTTTTTTAAAACAAGATACAGTAATGGACAGTAGATAACGTAAGGTTACCTTTATTACATAAATTTGAATCTCATGTTTCCTATCGCTTGTGACTTTTGTAACAACAGTTCATAACTCTTTTGTCAAACAAAACTCGTGCAGGTTGCAACTTGCTCTACTAGAACTGTTAGTCAAAGTGCCAATGTTGCAGCAGAAATTAATTTGTAAAGTTGTCATGAAAGTTACTTCCAATTGGAGTGTAAGTTTCCTGAACCAAGATGCAATGCTGAAAACTGGAGCTCCTCATGTCATCAACGTCATCTTTTATATTGAAAATGTTGATTTTTTATTTGTGATCATTCGGATATAGGAATTGAAGATGAAGAAAACTGGCATGGTAAGCCATTGAAAGACAAAGCACAAGCTGCTTTGGAAATCATTAAAAGCCAGATATCTGACCACTTGCCCCATAAACTGGGTCCTCAGACTGTAATTGATGATGCTAAGCCCTTCAAACCCATTGCAGTCAAGCTGTCTGAACCACCAAGCTACACTCTTGGAGAAAAGGTAGATCTTCTAATGTTCTGAGTTTTATGCATTAGTTTTTGATATGTTGCAGTACATGTAGCTACAGCATATTTGTAGAGATTCACTTATTATCATCATCAATCCTATTATGATCTGGGTTTATCCCCTTAAATGGGTGTGGCCAAATTTACTCTCTTCAACTCCCACTCTCCTTCTTGATTCATTGCACCTCCTCTATCAAGTCAATACTTTTGATCTCCTTCTCAACTTGCTTTTTCTATGTTTTCCTTGGTTGTCCTCACTTCGTCTTTCCCTTCACTTCAAACTGCAACGCTTTTCTCAAAATATGCCCATCATCCCTCCTTAACACATGCCCATACCATTTCACTCCATTTGCTTTTGCCATCTGAGCCACTGTTTGCTTAAATCTCAACATCTCCATTAGGTCCCTTGTCTTTCTTTTAAAGAGAGAGATTCACTTGTCACTTGTTACATTTAGGGATAATAAAACCTTCAGTTGGGTGCCTGTATTGTGCATTAATTGTGGGCTCAACAACAGTTGCCTCTGCAAGTATGGCATATCTCCTGTCAGGAGCTACCACATTTTGTTATCTGTCTCTATAATGACATGGATCAATTAAATAATTGGTATAAAGAACACATTTCCAAAGTTCCCAATGATGTGCAGGTCAACATATCAAAAATAATTTGGAAGTTCGGACATTTTTAAAGTCCTTGTTACCTTGCAACCCTTGATAACTAGAACTTTTTTATAACTGAACCCCTCAATAACTGAAACCTCTTGATAACTGAACCCCTCAATAACTGAAACCCCTTGATAACTGAACCTCTCAATAACTGAAACCCCTTGATAACTGAACCGCTCAATAACTCAAAACCCCTTGATAGCTTGAATTCACTCTTATTCAAAGCGATTTTTCTTTTGTGACACTTTCCTTAACACTGTAATTGAGCATTTTTAACAGTAGGATTACATTAAATAATACAAACAGGACGGTCATAATAAATAAGATATACCAATACTTTAGAGACAAAGAATTCGGGAAAAATCTAAGCTCCACTTGGGAATGGAACCCAGGACCTTCTGTACATTAGTTGTATTATTACTGGAGACTTTATTAATGTACTGTGCGGTACAGTTGGTACGGTCATTGCGTCCATTGTACACTAATGTTAATCAGTGATTGTGTGATACAATCCATGTATCATAACCCAGTATAGTGACCTCGCTCTCCATTCGAGTACTTATGGCTCAGTGGTAGACTGCTGACTAGTATGTGCCAGCTCATGGGCTCAATATCTATCTGAAGCTCAGATTTTTTCTGAGTTCTTTGCCTCATGTATTTGTATAACTAAAGATTACATTTCTATGTTAACGGTTGCATACTGACTTAAGAAAATAGAATACGTTTTACACAGAGAAGCAAACTTGACAAAATTTGTATTACTTAGTACAGAAAACTGTAAATAATGTAGAAATGAAACAGTGAAGTGAGTTTCACACTGTATTTAAGCATTATTTTGTCTTTGGTCTGCTCTGAAACCGCGATGATTGAAAGTCCGGAGAAGACAAAGCAATACGTTTTTACGTGAATATTTGTATTCACGTATTTTCATGTTTTAAGATAAAGCATATCCTTAGTATGTTGCCAGTGAAGATACAAAAAAACTTTGTATTTCATGCTTGGTCAGACCTTTTAACTATAAACTGTATCGTGCAGGTTGCCGTCCGAGTCGCGTATGGTACTGCTTTGGCTAAGATTGGGAGAACATGTGACAAAGTAATAGCCCTGGATGGCGATACAAAGAACTCCACTTTTGCCCTGACATTTAAAAAGGAGCATCCAGATCGCTTTATTGAATGCTTCATCGCGGAACAGAATCTTGTGGGCGTTGCAGTAGGTTGTGCCACCCGTGGACGCACCATTCCTTTTGCAAGTACCTTTGCATGTTTTTTGTCTCGTGGCTATGATCAAATTCGAATGGCGGGCATTTCACACTCAACAGTAAACTTTTGTGGCTCCCATGTTGGTTGTTCAATTGGTAAGTTGAGACTTTAGTTTTGACTTCTTTTGCAGCCGTTGTTACTCCTTGGGGGCGGCGTGCCTCAGTTGTCAGAGTTAGGGATTAGAATGCAGAAGACCTGGGTTCAAATCTCCTGCTCAGACTACCGAATGAGTTTGTTTGTTAGTGATCCCAGGATAATGGAAAAGCTCATTTAGGGGATTAGCATTAGATATTTACTTTATTCAGCTACTAACAGGACGATGCCGTCACCGATTGTAGTTCTAGCTGTATTACCAGCCTTGTCATTATGTTTCATTTAATTTCCTAGAAAACTGTCAACCCACAATTTTTGAAGCTATACCTGATATTAGCGGTAGCTACTTTGTCATTGTTCCGTGTAAGAGTATGAGGGTAGGTAAAAAATAACCACAGGATACCCAAGTAGATATGCATCGGGCTCTAGGTGTCACTTTAAGCAACCCAAGAATACGATTGTTTTAAAAATTCAGACTACTGCGAGAAATTCATAGCTGCCTACCCATTTTTGTCCTGGTTAACGTTTCTACTTGTTTCGCTGTCTCTAGTTATAAAGGTCGATTTTGTGAAATGTTTCGTCTTTGACTTAGATACTCTGTAGGAGTAGCTTTAAATTACATCTCGGACTTGCTATTTGCATAAAAGTTTGTAAAAGACTGCATAAACCCCTAGCCTTGTTTGTGCGATTGGTTTGTATAAAGGTTTTCGTTAGAGTACATTGTTTTTCCTCCGTTTTCTGGAATTGAATCTATTACTTTGGTTTTTTTAAAATTTTTTTGCTGTTATTAATTATATTGGAAAACTGAAAAGCCTAACTGAGAAAAGATTTGAGAAGAAATTTAACTTGTTGACTTGTGTGGTTTTGGAAGATGTTATTTTTAGTTTAATTATAGTAATTGATTTGTTATAGAGCTTAATCTTGAATCTGTAAGTGCTAAGTGATATCTGTTCAGATATCTATTATAAATAGATACAGTTCCTTAACTTTTAAGAAGCTTAGATAATCCGTAACAGCGGCTCACATATATTACTTTGTACAGTAACAGTGAGTCGTTTGTAATAGGTGAAGATGGCCCCTCCCAGATGGCTTTGGAAGACATTGCTATGTTCCGTGCCATACCCAATTGTGTTGTGTTTTACCCAAGTGATGCTGTGTCATGTGAGAGGGCTGTGGAGCTGGCAGCCAACACACCTAGTATGACATTCATTCGCTCAGGAAGGCCGACTGTACCAGTCACTTACAGCAACGACGAACAGTTTGAGATCGGAAAAGCAAAGGTTGGTTTCTTAAAGATTAGCAAATAAATAGTTGGGCCTTAAGTGATCGTTTAGAATAATACTTTTATTTGTTCATTCATATATCAAAGCAGTGGTTTATTCGTTTGTATATCACTCAATTTCAAATGAGATGAACTATGAATAGGCAACTTTAGATACACCGGCGTTGTAGTTAATAGATTCTGCATATTTGTTTTAGAGAACAATGAATGTTCAGAACAAATGACCATTTCATTAAAGATAGCAAAGTTAATGTTTAAAAATAAGTGTATTCAGGACAGGGTTCAAAATAACGATCTCAAATTTTGTTTCATTTTGTAAGCTCTTTTGTTTGGTCCAAAATTTTTGCCGGCTGTTTTCGAAGCCAGATAAAATATCCTGTTTGCAAAACGGTATAAACATAAGTAACCTACAAGACAACTGTGTTGTGGAAACGAAAATCGCCGACAAGGTCCAAAATCTGCCGGCCAGCGCCGGTAGCCGGCGGCTATTTTGAACACTGCAGGAGGTATCATAGTTTCTATATTGTACTTCCGGAAGCGCATCGCGCGAGCATAACTACATGGTTACGCGTGAAAGCTTCGCGCAACGTTAATTTAAAATAGCGTTCGACAACGAACTTCGTTTTCATATCACTGATGAAGGCTTAAGTATTAGCAGAAACGTCTGTTAAATATAGAAGATATCAAGAGTCAGTGGCAAACCTTTTATACAATTCCAAAGTTATGCCCTAGAAAGTTTTGTATCTCATAACTATCTAGTGTGGTTGATGGAAAGTGTGTGATTAGTTCGTGAAAACGGTATGTGATTGTTTCTTGAAAACAGTATGTGATTGGTTCGTGAAAACGGTATGTGATTGTTTCTTGAAAATAGCATGTGATTGGTTCGTGTAAACTGTGTGATTGGTTCGTAAAAACTGTATCTGATTGGTTTTATTCCCAGATGCAATGGGAAACTTGTCTCTTTATTGAAATGAAGGTTATAGACCTCTTTGATAAATGGCGACCATTTAAATATTCTTTTGTCTTGATTCAAATTGGCCTTACTAGCCTCGTGTTCAAACAGAAAATTCAAAAGAATATCTTTTCCCAAACTAATCTAGTGAGGCTAATAGACCCTTGTCACGTAAACGTGACATTGATAAATATTCCGGTTTTCAAAAAACAAATTGCATCACCACATTTGTCACACCAACAATAGTAAAAATGCACAATTTCGATGAGATTTCTCACAGTTTGGTGGAGATATGAACATCTCAAGGCTAAAAATTTTTGCGATATTTTTCTTTAGCATTATAACGAGGCTGGTAGTGCATCTGGTGCCCTACTAGCCTCGTTATCATGCAAATCATACATATTTATTACAAAATTTTGCCGAAATATTCAACTTGAAATATTCATATATCCTCCAAGTTATGAGAAGTCTCAACGAAACTTTGCATTTTTACTATTATTGGTGTGAAAAATGTGGATGTAATTCGGTTTTTGAAAACCTGAATAATCATCACTGTCAAGTGTCTATTAGCCTCACTAGTCATCTCGTTTGGGATAAGATATTCTTTTGAATTTTCTGCTCGAACACGAGGCTAGTAAGGTCAATTTGAATATTTAAATGGTCGCCATTTATGAAAGAGGTCTATAGCCCCTGCAGTACAAAAAGTGTTCTCATACTAATTGTTTATCCTGTGATGTTGTATCGTTTTTATTGCATTATAAGGTTGTGCGACAGAGTGCTCAAGATTCTATTCTCGTGATCGGTGCTGGAGTGACTCTGTTCGAGGCAATTAAGGCGTCCGAGGAGCTCGCTACAGAAGGCGTTCACGTGCGAGTCATGGATCCATTTACAATCAAACCTATCGACCAGAAGGCTATCATCGAACATGCTAAGGCTGTTGGTGGGCGCGTTGTGACAGTTGAGGATCACTACCCTGAAGGTAAAACTGTTTGAACCACATGAAATAAGAATGGCAAATGATCTTTTCCATCGTGGGATCAAAATATAAAACAGGCAACATTCTCTTATGCAATTTAATTTGAAATAAAAAATATTGTCTCCAACTATTGCTGTTGAGTTTTTTTAGGTCTAACTCAACTAGTAGTAATCGGAAATTATGGAAGTGCGTTCGGCATTTCAGAGGGAAAATATTGTTTTTTGATTATTGGGATAGATGAATATGCCTATGGTATCTTGTCAAATAAAGGGTTATGGCGTATTGGGAAACTTGTACTTACTCAATGTACAAAACGATCGAACGAAAAAACACGGGTCAGCTTTCGCTACGCGATCACTGGTAGCCCAGAAAAATAGGAAGCGTTCTTCCTTCATCGAACGCAATTAGTGCAGAAAATTTGCACGGCAGTTTTTAATCTAAATAGAAAATTTAAGTCTAAGGGAAATGTGTGAGAGTAGAAAATGGTTTGTAACCGAGTTGGCGACGAAATTCGTCGCGTACATAAAACCACACAATGCAGTAGAGTACATGATCGTGTTTTTTTGCTAGAAATTTCAAGGTGTTATTGCATTTTCCTGACTCGTTTTCTTGTATTTTAGGGGGGATTGGTGAGGCAGTCTGTCATGCGGTTAGCCAGGAGTCCTCGGTCAGAGTGCGTATCATAGCTGTCCCGCGTGTTCCTCGCAGCGGGAAACCAACTGAACTAATGGAGATGTTTGGAATTAGTGCAAGTAAGATCAAGGAGACAATCAAGGAAGTTATTGCTTAAGCTGTTTTAGCTACGACGAAGAAGCTGTGTTGTACTTTTCAAACATGTTGGACAGTACTGGAAATCTTAATACTTAAATCTTCTAAAGTAAATTGAGTTAGGATCGAACGATTTTTTGACCCGAATAATTAGATTGTCAGCCAAAGGTTGTCGTCCCCAACCCACCCAGAAATATATACATTTACATCTCCTCTTGGCCCTTCTTTCCCACAAAACCGTTACCAGTCCAACCTATGTAAGTTTTGTTATACTGCAAAGCATTGTGGGTTGAAGTAGAATGTTGCAGCATTTGATCACAAGGGAACGATAGGATGTCAATGGACAACTTTAGAGTGAAGAATGTAATGATGGACAATGTGGACACGATTGTTGTCAGTTTCCCATCTTCCGGTTGTATTTAAAACTAAAAAAGTTTAAGTTAGGGATCTGTGATGTGTAAGGACAGGGTGTGTACGATGTGCACTCACTAGTGGCATGGTTGAGGGTGTGTTATCACACGATTTGTTTTAAACTAGCCTGACTGAATGTAGGTGATCTCGTATGCTGATTAAATAACATGTACCGCTAAATAAATAAATCTTTCTTCAACTTGCATTTGCTAACTTTATTATTGCTTTTTCTGTCCCACTAGTTATACTAAAACAATTAGACCCTTCGCCCTCAAGGGCCACGGGTTTAATTGTTAAATATTATACTTCCCAGAGTTGAAATGACAAGTTCAGTTATGATCTTTACAACATTAAAACAAAACCGGCACAGAAAAGATTACTTTTATTTCCACTTTTAATTTGTTCACCAATTATCTTCAAATGAAATTGAGAAGAGGTTTTACGGCATCATATTTATGTGAGAAATGAATAGCAATATCAACAAACATATCCGTGAGGTAACCGAACAGTCCCTAGAATGAAAAAATACAATAAAAAAAACGAAGATAATGACAAATGATCGTGTGGCGACAAAATAAATTTTGCAAAAAAGATACAAGGAATTAAGAAAAGGTTTTAAAACGCTTTCAACACCTGGAATCAGAATGAACTTTTTAATACTGATGAACTCCATGTATAGAAACCAGATTATTAGCATACACTATACACCTAGTAAACTCATAACATTGAGACCACCAATGCAAATGCAATAATTTTATCAAGATTTAGATTTCAGCCTCGGTTATTTTACGTTTGAATTTTCAAGCAATCTGAGCCCCACTTATTTTATAAGTTTGATCTTTAAAAAAAGCCTATGGAAGAGAAAGACGTAAACCAGCCGCCTATCCTGACCAACCACAACAGGATAATAAAAAGGAACCAAATTTACCTTGTGATCCAAAACATAATTCGGAAATACTTTAACTAGGCCTTCAACTGAAGGTCAAGAAAAACCTAAGCAAAAGCCTTCCATTTTAACCCGTGAAGGGGTGGGAGGTTTTCTTTTCTTATAATAAACGAACGAGCAACAGTTCCTGTTTTTTTTTCTCAGAAACTACATTTTCTACTATTTTCAATAGTTATTGTCCCGGAAGGAATATAGAAATAATATGATTTTTCTTCTGATTTGTTATCTGAATTTTTTTTTTTTATGTTTTCGCAGGTTCTCTTTCCTAAAATATTACCACACGAATGTTGCCTTATTTTTTATCTTACTATAGATCACGATTCAATCATGTTATCATTTGATGTTGTCAAACAAGAATTTTGTGCTTTCCTCTAGGACTGGGCTGCGGTACTTTCTCCTCCTTCGTTTGCATTATTATCAGCTTCAGTTACAGCTCCTGTGAATTCAGAATAGAAAGATTTAAACATGCTGTTTAAGACAACTCTCTCCCCTTAATTTTGATTGATAGTGAAGGAGTTGAAAGAACTATTCGAGTTAGAAGAACCGCCAAACCTTCCCTCCAGATCATGCCAAAGTGCAACTTTTGTTACGCGGTTTTTGTGGTTTGGCGGTTTTCTATCAAATATTACCTCCAAACTCGATCTTCAAACTTCACCAAAATTCCCCAAACTCAATTTTCTCTCCAAAGTGGCGAAAAATTGGTCTTCGGATAGAGAAAGACCTTAAGTAATTATAAAATAATTTGGGTAGTACACAATATGAAGTAATCTCGTACCCTGGTGGTCACCTCAGTGAAAAGAGCCTCGGTACGACGTTGGCTTTGAAGGACGAAAATGACGCAAGTGGCAATATGATAAGTTGTCTCCAGTTGTGAGAACTTACAGTTTCATAAAAGATATAAATTATTATTTATGCATACGTGCAACGTGTATAGTCTTTCTTTTTGTTAAGGCAGAAAATAACCATTTTATAGCAGAAATAAAACATGTTCTCCGTGCCTTCACAGCCGAAGAAAACCTTGACAAAGTGTAGTTTATGCAAATTATCGAGCAGGTGAATACCTCATGTTCGTCCAGGGTTTTCACTGATCTGCTCTCAAATTCTCCCAAACGTACGTCTCCGGTTTTCACTGATCTGCTCTCAAATTTTCCCAAACGTACGTCTCGGGTTTTCACTGATCTGTTCTCAAATTCTCCCAAACGTACGTCTCGGGTTTTCACTGATCTGCTCTCAAATTTTCCCAAACGTACGTCTCGGGTTTTCACTGATCTGTTCTCAAATTTTCCCAAACGTACGTCTCGGGTTTTCAATGATCTACTCTCAAATTTTCCCAAACGTACGTCTCGGGTTTTCACTGATCTGCTCTCAAATTTTCCCAAACGTACGTCTCGGGTTTTCACTGATC
>JAOTRI020025767.1:0-18445 GCA_028564885.2 Zoanthus sanctaehelenae | reverse complement strand
GGGCATCCTGCTGATGAACAGTAACTGTTTTGCTTTTTTTTCAGCAGCATTATAGTTATGTCTGTTCAGATATCTATATTGGTTCAGGTCTTAGCTGGGAGGAAGAGAGTTCCAGATTCCTGAGGTTCTTACAAAAAACAAGCGCTGGCAAGTAGAAGTGCGATAGTTCTTTGGTCTGAAAGATTTTGTGCTGTTAGCCCCTGTTTTTGTGAGCCTTGTGTGAATGATACATCCTGGGAGCATATCATAATTATGATACAGAAACGATACTATTGGAGGCCTTAAAAACGAAAACCAAGTCTAGAAACTCGTGTCAATAACAGATAGGTAGAATGTCAATAGACAAGAGCCTGTCTCACACAGAAAAGGGCAGATCCAGGATAAACTTGGAGGCCTGCTGCTGGACATATATATTCATGCGTCTTGAAAGGTCAATTGTTTGCAGGGACCACATTTGGGTTACAGCACATAGCCCAGTGCTGGTCATACGATGGCTAGGTAATGGGATCTGTGAGTGCTTGAGCTTTGTACTCTATCACACATCTGCATATGAATCCCAGTAGCTTGTTTGCTTTAGCACACTGTTCAAGGCTTTGTTTTTCCACATTAAGTCGGAAGTCACATAAACGCCGAAGTCTTTCTCATGATGGGGAACTTCAAGTGATTATAAAAAACAAGTTAATAATAAAAATAATTAATTTGATCTTTGTAAATTCTTAGTGAAAAGAATTAAAACTGATGGTTTGCGGAGTAGCTCAGTTTGAATTCTTCTACAACTACCCTGTACAAAACCTGTACAAATTAATCTATTCTTATTGGTCGAATAAAAATTAATTAGACATATAATTGCACACACCAAGGTGATTATCCATCTGACATAGAAGTTTAGGAACATTTTCATTCATTTCATCTGCTGCATTCTTGACTGGTGCCATGTTCCATATAATAACTTTGCCTGAATCTTCACCTAAAATCATAATAAATATTAATTCAAAATGAAAAGTAAGTAAAAATTGTTACCTTTGTAAGAATAGAGAATCAAGCAATAATGATGAACATTGCAAGCATCTATCCTGAGCTGACACAGTTTAATGTTTATTAACAGGTCTTTTGTGGTATCCACTGTAAATTGCCATTGATTTTTATGAACAGTAGTCACATCCCACAAGCACTGTGCTTTAACTACATCTTATGTTTTTTGGGAATCTGATCATGTTTGCAAACTACAATGCTGATGAAGTATATCAAAGCCAACAGAGTTGTCAATGGCTACTAGCAATAAGACTTTAAAGGGAGTAAAATCCCTCAACCAATGTGGTCATTACATAGATTAGCAACCAGGCAGAGTGTTTGTCCAATCTATACTTGATAGCTATCATTGATTCTCAAAAAATGTTTAAACTTGAATGTTGGTTTACACTTACTAAAGGTTTGTATATTTTTTTTATTTATTAAAATCCAATCCAATCTTCACCCGTAAAGCAAAAAACAAATTAAACCAATCAAAAAAATTATACTTACCCTGTCCCCCTGTGGCAAACCTGGAGCCATCTGGATGTATATCAATTGAAAAGATTGGCTTTCCTAATAAAATGGAAATGTATAATACATGATTCGATATTTTCACGAGAACTACTGTTCAGTACTGAACACATGACAACAGAATTCTAAGAGAGTGTTGACAGATTAATAATTGTTATTTAGAATAGTACTGAAGAAATTTTCCACAAAAACTATCTTAATTTTATAATTAAAATAAAACTGGATAAAATGTAAATTGTGTTGGTCTGCAAAGGTGTTTGCATAACATTATAATAATCATGTGACCAATATGGTTGTCTCCATGTTATGAGAACTAAAGTACACTTATGCACTTTGTATACCTTCTTTCTCTCCCTAGTACAATAGAAAATAATTAATGTTCTTAAAAAATACTTGTTCTTCATAACCTGGTTTATACTTTGGCAAAGTTTTTGAGAATTCTTGAGAAGCTGAAAACCCAAGACTTGGTTTTCGATGATTTCTCTTGTTTTCTCCAGTTGTTTGCCATGGTAATTACCAAACTATGAAGGCATAAATAAAAATATTAAAATCAAAAGGATATTAAATAACTTTCCAACAGGATTTGATTAGTCACTTAAAATTCACAAATGTGACTTTTTTAGCAGACTGAGATAAAAAATCAAATGGATGAGTCAACTTAAACAGAACAAATGATCTTTAAGAACAATGCCGGTATACATGCTATTTACAGAAATCATGAATGGTCTGCCAATGCAAATATACAGCACAGAATATTTAAAATTTTTCATATCAAGGACCTGCATTTACTAATTATTTAATAAACTTGATAAACAAATTTAACTCTTTTCTTTTAATAGTGTTTGAAAATCTGCTGAGAACAATTAAGGCACAACTATAGAATAACCTGCAAACATTGGGAAAAGACGTGGTGATTTATTCTGCACACTCATCATTCTCTAAAAACAAATGCACAGCTTATAAACAACAGTTGTGGGGTATTCTGTCACTATAGGAAATAGCTTTCCATTGCAACAATACATAATTAACTTGCAGAGGCTTCAAAAGACAAAAGTCGAAAAAGGAAAAAAAAATATTAAAAAAAGGAGAAGAGAAATCCTATATACTTAATAGATTAGTCTTATTAGTACTTTATGAAACGAGCATAAGGATCAGTGCATGAAGTTATTTAACATGTTGTCAAGTCAGTGTCGCCTTTCACATACATGTAGTACCTCCAAAGCACACAGGACCTTATAACCTCCGGAACAACAGGGTTTGTGAACTGCCTCATTTCGGTACAAACCGGTTTAGATTTTTATACTATTTCTGTCATGTGCGGTAAATCTCTTTTTACTTCAACAGCAAAATTTTCCCCTTATTAATAACATTTATTTTTATGCATCAATACTATATTCTTATTATAGTTTTCGCTTACATTTGATAAACATCTTGATCAATTTTTACATCAATTCAGCTTTTTAGATAATTGAGCATAAAAAAGTAACACTGTGAGATTGATTGCCTGGCGGTGATTCTCAAGAATAAATTGTTACACTTGCAATGGCCATAGTAACAGCATATACAGTGTATAGGTAATGTTGTGAGATTTATACAATTCAGTACCACCGCATGTGCGTCTATTCAGTTATATGCATCAAGATCATATAGTACCCAGCAACAAATATTTGCCAAGAAAATAAGATCGTTACTTACCATCATGCGAAACCCAAGAAGGTTTTAACAATCTCATATTTTTGAGTTCATAAAACTTCTACAAAAGTTTTGGTTGTTGCAATAAAAAGTTTTTCAACATTTCGGCGCCATTTTGATTTCCAATGAGATACCGCTGATTCTTTGGGGACTCTCCCCAGTCTTTAACGCGCTTACAGCGCTCTTCTGTTGGCACTTTCTAGTTTTAAAACAAATATATAAGAAAGCCTAAAGCCGTTTATTAGAATTTAATAAAATGTATAGGCATATTTCAGAGCAGGAGTGAAATGTTGAAAGAATGAGTTGCAGGTGGGTGTTTTAGTAGATTTTGGACCACTGCTCTCAAATGCTCGGAATGTTTTATCACTGCAGATTATTACACATGCATGGCTTAGCCTTAGGCAAGGGATCGAGGCCCGTAGCGAGGGGTTTTTTTTGGAATTCGGGCGAACCCCCTTTTTCGGCGAATCCCCCTTTTGCCAGCGAACCCCCTTAGCAAAAATCAAACCTATTGTAATTTTTTACAGACTTGCGCGGCATTTTTGCACTGTTTATTACTAGCGTTCGAGCCGTTTCCTGGTCGTACGACGTGTTTGTAGCCTCATGAGTAATGAATATTAATATGGCTTGTTGTCTAGGCAACTTGACCAATCGCTTCGCCCCTTAACCCAACGGGGCCCTTAGGCGGGCCCTTGGACCCCACGCCTAGAATCCCCCTCGAAGTATCCTGGCTACGGGCCTGATGGTTGTCATTTAGCTCTCAGAGATGTTAACCTTGGTTTTCCCCAAGTGAGTATCCTGGGTCAAGTATTGTTTCATATTTTTATAAATACTTTTTATAAATACTGGAACATTCAGCAGCAGACATACATGATACTACAATTAGTGCTAATATTGACTATAGATCAGCACTTGGAGCCATAAAGCAAGTTCTTTAAGCTGATGTTGGCAAAGTTACACAATGGACTATAGACAATAAAACGATACTAAGGATGTACTAATATAGCTAAGGATGTACTAGGATAGCTAAGGATGTACTAGGATAGCTAAGGACGTACCAGGATAGCTAAGGGCGTACTAGGGTGTAAAAGGACAAAGTAAGGGATTGAATTGGAAACTAGCATATAAGGAAGTAGTAATAATGTGCAGGGTACTAGCATGCATCATATCATTTTGCATATTGTATATGAAATACCTACTCATTTCAAAGTGGCTATCGCAACTTTGAAAGAGCTAGTACTCGTTTAAAGTAACGTTATAGACAAGAATCAATAGTTAAAATTGTTGATCGCCAATTCAATGTAACGCCCGCTCAAATTGAGGAGTCATCATTTTAAAGTAGTGACCGCCACTTCGAAGTAACGATCTCCAGTTCAAATTAAGGAATTGTCATTTTAAAGTAGCAGTTGCCAATTGCAGTAGCTCGATATTTTCCCCCATTTTTTTAATTTTGCAATTTATACATAATGTGTTTATTAAACACGATAAAAATGTCGCCATGAATGAAACGTTTATTCATCTAAACTTGCCTCAGAAGCAACTTTGCTAGACTTCGGATTTTTCAATTCAAACAACCGCAAACCATAAGATGCCAGCTCACAGTATATGAGTTAACAGAACGATCTTGTTCTGTTCGAGAAAATAAAAAACGCACAACAAAAAATGTCTTCTTAGTTTTTCATCAAATTTATTGCAAAATCTAAAGATATTGAGGGTAAAAATTTCAAATACTTGTCATACGTTTCCTTATTTTACTAATCGAAAAACTTTCATACTTTAGACTTGCTCATTCTATTGAAATAACTTTTTATTCTTGATGAGAAAACCTCAGAATCTTAACACACTTCACACCATGCACACTAGAAAAAGTACTAAACAAGAGAGAACGAATGTTTTCCAAAAACTGACCAGTTAGCCACAGTTTCCATTCCCTCATTTAGTTCATATCTAAAAGAAAGATGCACTATTGTTCTAGTCAAATTATTAGTCTTATAAATGAATTGGAACAAATTGCTATTGAAGCTCCTAATGCAAATACGCAGAATACTACGTTAGATGATAAGAATTCGCATAAAAAAGGAGAAAATATGGGTTGAACGATTGTTTCTTAGCAATGTGTTTTATTCAGCAACGCCAGGTGTTTACTATCTATTACATAGGAACTGAGATTTACCCACCAAAATCGCAGTAAATAAAAATTGTACTGATTCTAAACGTAGGCAATTAGGACTGAGTACGAACAACAAAACTTCGCCATGAAAAATATCGGCGTACAATCTGAAACGCGAAATACAAAACTTCACTGATGATGAATGAACATACTGAAGGTTACCTCACCCAAGAGTGGCTTTGAAAAATGGCTGAGGGAAGGTTTGGTTCTACTTTTATTCTTGTTTTCTTTTCTCTCTTCCTTAGCTTTCATTAACTTTATTTAATAGTCCTTGTGTAGAGAAATTTATTATCTTTTGTTGCCTTGTTGAGCGATTTTAAATAATAATCAAAACTATTTTATCACTAATCATCCCCTCGATTTCTATACATAAACGAAATCTCAGTAGCTATGAAATAAGCATACTACAGCATGGAAAACGCTTTGTAAGATTTATGTTCACTAGTTGATACGTATATCAGAATATTGTCTTGTTTGCTGCGCTCAATCGTTCATTTTCTGACACTTCCAGATCGTAAATACACTCTTTTTTTCATAAGAGCCTTTTTTATTAAAACATGAGGCTGAAAATTGCCCAAAATTTAAGAACATGATAAAAACATGCCGAGGCTGAGAAAAAATGAAGAATATTAATTCATAATGAAATAGTTATACAGAGTTTAAAATTGAGTTTTCCATAAAAAAGAATATTAATAAAAACAAACGTTTTTGGTACACTTGACCATCAAGAAGTGTACTGAAAACGTTCGTTTTTATTAACTTTTATAACTTTTATACATATTTTTTGCCTTATATTTTTAATAATAATTTATACAGTGTTACTGAATTGAAATATTTGCTTGGTCTTCTTGACTAAAGTTTGCAGAAAACAATTTTATATCATTTACCAAATTGCAGTTCTTAGGTATAGTTTTTGAGAGAAAACAGAAAAGTACCACATACGGTGGGTTACATGTATTATTTATTTTGTCTTAAATCAGTAAAGATATTTTAAAAACATTTGAGGCTGATCCACCGAAAATATTTACGAACGTTCAGCCTCAGTCGAAAAATTCAACGTTCTTGTTAAAAAAAAGGGTGTATCATTTGTACGCGCGCTTTTTCTATATTCTAAACAACTACAACATCTCAATAATAATGACTATCTTAGTTGCTTCCTTTCTTCAAAAAACGTCTAGCGTGCTTTACGTACTTCTATGTCAGACTATAAGGCAGCGTTTACACGTAGCCGGCTACTTTTGTAAACATACATTTAAGCCTAATGTTTACACGTAAAAAGCCAAACACGATGAATTTAGCCGGCTATTTTCGAAAACGCCAGCTATGCGTTTACGTGTAAATTTTCGAAAGGCAAATATTTTTACTCGATTAAAAATTTAGCCGTGTACGTATAAACGCTTCCTATATAAGACCAGTAAAGGATTATTTACAAAATCTGTGTATACAGTGTTAAGTGGAAATGTTACTTATTATAACGAACAAAACAAGTAGATTGACATGTACATGCTCTCAGTGACATTTTCTTAGCGGAAAAATATTCATAAATCTTTGTCATGCTGAGTAGTTGCTACTTGCAGATGCTCCATAAATCTTATATTTTTTTCATTAAGTAGCCAGTTTATTGTTCCATCAAACTGTTTACTGGATCTTTTCTAGGCACAAATTCGACGTTGAAGTACTCCGTTTCATTTACCTTTTAGCCTTGCTGTAAGGACATTAAACAAAAAAACATTAAAATTAAAAATATTATCATTGAAATAAAACTAATAGTTTCTTTGGTAACGCATGTAATAATATTAACATAATTTTCTTAACTTGTAAGTCTTCTCAATTGGGCTGTTGTGAAGGTGGTTAAAAACATCTCTTTTCTTTCTTCTTCAGTTCTGACTTACCCTTGTTTTTTGTCTAATGTCTCTTCAGATCTGAAGAGGGCAGGATTGCCGAATCGTCAACGGGAACAGAGACTGACATTAGACAAAAAACAACGGTAAGTGGAAAGAAGAAAGAAAAGAGATAATTTTCTTAATAAATTCGAATTAAGTAATAGAAATATATTAATTTAAGGTAAAACATTAAAGTATAAATGCCGAGCGAAAGAAACACCCGGTCCGAATGAAAGGACGTTTGGCTGTTTATATCTACGTCGGCTGGACTCCCGACGTCGGATAATTGCGCTTTCGTGTCTGCACCTCAAAAATGGCAGTCATGAAAAGTTGTTCCATGCTTTGGTATGTTTTTCTTACGCTACCAAAAGCAAGCTTAATTGGTTTACTTGAGTAGAAATTGTTCAAAAATATCTAGATAAAAAATAACACTAAAATAGATATCCTTAGCATATACACAAAACTAAGGAAGGCCATGGAGTTAGCACGTTAGTAGTGCAGTAGTGTTAAGTGGATGTGAGTCTTCAATTCCCCCTGGATCGGATACTAAGCCATCGCAGGTTAGCTCGAGCAATGGCCGGTACTTATTTACCAAGCCCGGATGTAAGGCAAGCTGAGTAAGATTTATCGGAATTAAAGGTTACACAAAGTATAAATTCTATCACAAACACGCAGTGCTGTTTAAATTGAAGGTGGGAATCTTAATATTTCTTAAACTATATCATTTATCAAAGTAACGCACCCTTAGGGATAGTGTTTAGAAAAATGATTTAAAAATGCCCAAGAGCAGTTTGTCGTTGATTTTGTTCATTCAATCATATATTTTAAATGCTTAATTGAGGGTCATTATAGCTACAGATTTGTTTTAATCGGTCGAAAACTCGGTTTGGCTAAATTGAAAAAGAACTCGTCTCAGACACATAAATACTGAAATGTCTAAACGAATACCTGAATTCACTCTCACGAAGGAATACAGTCAGAAATGTCCTTAGTCTAAAATTTTAGTATGTAATTGAAGAAAATATACTATCAAATTGTTTCTAATCAAAGGTCAAAAGTTCATCAGTGAAATGAAGAAATATTTGTACGATAAAGCCAAAGGCGCTCACACAGCCCATACGGCTCCCGAGTCCTCTATGTTGACATGACTATTTCAAACTTCTACAAGTAAAATAAGAGAGCACTCGAGACGACCAACTTTGATCGGTTGTGAAGTTTAATAAACGGATTGCTTGTACTTCCTCTGTATTTAACTCACTCCGTATACTCTCACACTATCCATTTAATGACACTATGGCTTGCCTCGATTATTTAAGAAACAGCCATAAAAAAACTATGCGAAACTTAAAACCTGTCACATATTATTTCATCAAAAAGGCATATAAAACTATTTTGAATATAGAGTTGCTTTTGGGTATCCGAGGAACTTCTTATCTGCGGAATTCAGACTGGAGAAGTCAGTCAGGGAAAAGGTAAATATCACAAAAGTTGGAACAACCCTCAAAGTTGCATCAAGGGTTTAGTTTGATATAATAATGGAGCTGCATTTGGTCATCCTGTAGAGGCAAGTAAATTTTTAACTTCGACTCTTACTTTTTGTCTTCGGCGTTTTCCCTAACTGCTTTTCAACGTCGGGATTGTAGTTTTGGTTGTATGTGACATCAATTTCCAACCATTCTTTCTGTAAACCAACAACACTGATAAAGTAAGTGACGAGTTGAGTGAGTGATTATGATATTACAATAATAGCAATAAACCAGCGATGATCATCATCCTAATTATTGAATCTATATTTTGACTTGAGTCTAACGACTTTGGTGGCATTAAACGAGTAGTTGAAATAATTACTCATGATTTGAATAATCATGATTGACGCAGTAAGAGCCCCGTTGTAGTGAATAGTAGGGATTACTGAATTGGGGGCCGATGGCGTAAACTAATAAACCGCGAAACAGAAACGCTTTGAGAAAGCTTTCTCTTGGGTACGAGAAATACGTGACACAGTGTGATTTGAACATCTTTTTTAACTGCAATACTTATAGCCTATCAGCACAAGCCCCGACCATAAATGTTTATATGTATTTTTTGTTATTAAACTATTAAGCTATAGCTAGACTAATTTCTAAATTTCACTTAATCAAGGTGTTGTTTCATTTTAGGTAAATTATCACAGGCTTGAGAAAAATAATTTGTCCCTATGGGGTAGGGGAAAATAAGTATGGTCTTTAATGATATATAGTGGATGAATGTTTTAAAAACTCAAATAAAATATTGAGAAGGGAACCGGAGTATACCTCTTTTGTTCCGAGTACTAATTTTGCTTTGGTGTTTCCTTCTCGGTCAGTTTTCTTTTTGTTTCCAGTAAAATTACCAAATTCACGGACACTTTCTATTAGAACCAAAAAGCTGTCTCGAAGGTTTCCATCCATCTCACTTTCAACTGATTCCTCAATCCTACAGTTTGCAATCTGAAAAAAACATATTCGTTTTTACTTTTTTTTTTTTAAAAACCTCATTTAATTGTGTTGCATTTAGAACATTACAGAATAAAATAAAGGTTTTATTGTGCACACGACTTATTCGTAAAAGACCCGTAACATTGAAAGTTGATGAAAGCTTGGCCGGGAAATATAAAAACTTGACATGTGACCGACCGTTTTCACTTCGTGACGACAGGTAATCAGTAAAAATAATAAAAAAATGACGCATGTGATAGTAACCCTAAATTAGTCCATTTTTTCATATCGACTTCGATGTGATGTTTTTTGTTCTGATATATCAACGAATTGCTTAAACAAAAATCATTAACTTTATAAGTTGTTAGCGAAAGCAACCGATATTATATGCTGGTTTTCAGCTGACGTCACATAGACTGATACTATAGTAGTAGCTATCGTTAAAGTGCACTTGAAGAAAAAATTTTTTTCGCTAGTTCAAAAGTAGGTTACTTCTAGGTTCAATTTCTGAAAAAATTTTTGAAATCTGACTTTTATTTATTTTTTTATAAGCGCTCAAAGTTGCAAATTCTAAGTCTTGAACGAGCAATTCGGAGTCTAGGTTCTATTGAGGCTCTGACGTCATAAAAGTCCTCTGCTTTCCCGATTTTGCATTGTGGTGTCGTACATTCTCTTCGTTACATGTAGAGCTACAACATACGTATTTCCCATATTTTTAAAGCTTTACATGTACGGCACCACAATGCAAAATCGGGAATTTGCAACTTTGAGCGCTTATAAAAAAGTAAATAAAAGTCAGATTTGAAAATTTTTTCAGAAATTGAATTTAGAAGTAACCTACTTTTGAACTAGCGAAAAAAAAAATTTTTCCTTCATATGCACTTTAATGACAATTTCCCAAATGGGGCTTTTCAGAGTCATGTTAATATCGTTGTTACATTGCACCTGAGCTCAGCATTGAGAGGATATTGCCAGTTTAGATGCATGACGATCCCAAAGGGCATAGAAATCACTTAAATAGAACTCAGTTCTTGAGAAAGAATGCAACTCTGATGACAATCTAAGTTAGAACATATGTTGGGGTAAGAGCGTAATGCTTGTGGGATGTGGCTATGAAGATAAACAACAAGTGTAGATAGCACAAATGTGCTAGTAGCTAACTTGAAACCACAAACTAAATTAGTTCTAAAACGTTTAGTTCGTTTTAGAACGAAATCGTGGCGAATTATGAGAATCACCTTTCTTTTTTCTTTCTAACAAATTTTTAAGACATTAAAACGTTCATCAGCGAACTTTTGTATTGAAGAAAACTTGGGCAAAGAAAAAGCTGTAGTGGTTCTAATAGATTTAAAGTGTCAATGACTCGAAAATTTATCTTTAAATAAACGTTTTATATATATGTTGTCAAAAATCTGAATCTGAGCTGGTATAAACATTTGTTTACATCAAAAATTGCTTTTCAAAGTCGAAAAGTCAATGCGACATTTCCGCTCGTCCATTTTGGAGGTTGTGACGCCAGTAGATGTGTACCACAGGCGGCCAAATGAAAGAGTTTGAAAAGATTACATCATTCGTACTGGATTTCCAATTGTCATTTTAGATCTTGACCGAATCTGTACATGATTTGGCCTCCTGTGGAACACATACACTTTAAGACTAAAACTCAAGACCCTTTCTTTTGCAGGATGATGAATATGTTGTATATGACAGCAAACAACAAAGAATTAGGCAAGTAAATATTTTAGATTTATTTCTACATGTACGTATAAGTTTTAACTTTTTGGGTTCAAAATTTGAAGATCTTGCTTAATCCTTTCACTCCCAATCAATTATCAACACTTAACTTCTCCTTACATAACAAGTACAAAAGAAGACATTTGGTAATGAGAAAATGAGAATTGTTGAAACAAAGCAAACTACTGAGGATTAAAAGCGAAATTCTCTCAGACTTGTTCAATGAAAAGTATGGGCTCAGATTTGGAGAATTTGATAATTCAGCTGGAACTGAAAGGGTCAATAAATGTGACACTGTGGACAGAGAATACGATGTTGGTTGAAATTCATTTCCTTCTTTGCTCTTTTGTGTCTGTAGATACCTAGTGGAGTTTAGCTGCCCTGGTGATGAAGTGTCATTGAACGAAGATGTGGATAGTGGTTTTGGTGACGACAAAGATGAACGATGTGATGACTGTGAGTTGATTTATTTTTAATGTATTTATTGGATGTTAATGTAATGCAGAATTCCAATCGAGTTACACCTCCGAGAACACTTACACTTTTTGTATTTGAACCTCTCTTTACACATATTTTGTTATATAGCATTTTAAAAATAAGTACGTTAGTGGGGGCATTACTAAGATTAAGAAGTGCAAAAAAAAAACAGATCTAACGCATATTAAAATATTTGTGATGATGATGATGATGCTGATGATGTTGATTGATGACTATGATGGTGGTGGTTTTGATGAAAATGATTTCGATGAAGGCGCTAGTGGTGGTGATGATGACGATGACTATGATGGTGGTGGTGGTACTGATAACGACGATGACTATGACGGTGTTGGTGGTAGTGATAACGACGATGAGGATGACGATGACTATGATGGTGGTGGTGGTGATGACGACGATGATGATGACGATAACTATGATGGTGGTGGTGGTGATGATGACTATGACTATGATGGTAATGGTGATGATGACGATGACTATGATGGTGGTGGTGATGACGACGATGAGGATGACGATAACTATAATGGTGGTGGTGGTGATGACGACGAAGATGATGACGATAACTATGATGGTGGTGGTGGTGATGATGATGACTGATGACGACGATGATTATGATGGTGGTAATGGTGATGACGACGATGATTATGATGATGGTGGTGGTGATGACGATGATGGTAGTGTTATTGATAATCATGATTATGGTGATAATGATGTTTATGATGATGATGACCACGACGTTGTTGTGGTGACGGTGATTGTTCTCTAAGGATATGAGAAACACGCCTGGACCTAGTGGAATAAAGATGGTTTTAGGAGTGCTAGAGTTATTGATAAAACTAATAATCAAATCAGAAAGAACCTTTCAAGTGGCCCTAACATTTTGTTAAATGGAAAACTAATTTTAAAACCTTAAAAAGTTTCATCATATTCTAAAAATTTTCTATTGTTTTTACCATTTTTTATGTTTCTTTCACTATTGATTTTATCACCAGTTGGACTTTTCAGTTTAAGTCATTTTATCCGAGGAAGGCAATATTGAACTGTTTTAACTGTTTTAATTGTTTAACAACGATGTAGAATAACATGAACTCAGATAACTATATTTCTATATTTTATTTCAATATTTCTTCTTTTGTTCTTGTTGTAGCTTCTGATGTGGACTTGCTCGATGTAATGAGTATCAGGGACCCGCTGACCAAAATTGAGCCTGGACTTAGGGGAGGCGGAAACAGACCAGTTCCCTTGAAAGCTGTACACATTCGTGCAAAATTGGTGGACCTAGCAGCACAGGTAAGCTTGTGAGTCAGAGGCCTGGGGATTGGACAGAATGACGTCAAGAAGCACCGTGGTACTCACTTTTTGAAAAGAATCGAGTTTGTAAGAATGAGGCTCATATTTCAGAAATTTTAAGAATTTTTTAAGAATGCATCTGAGACACGATGACTCGACCACTCTGGTTCACTGCTTTGACAAAATGTGGACCTATTTTGAAACTGTTGTTTAATAATTATTTAATATTTTTCTAAGGCTCTAAATGTCAATATTTTAAGACTTGAGAGGCTCACGGAAAAATAGCATGATTTTTACAGAAAAGAAAGAGCATGGTACATAAATGTGCGATTGTCTGGGCGTAAAATGTTATAATCTTGTCATACTTCAACTTGGTTTCTCGCTTGTTTGGTTAGACTATATCATTAGTCGTTTATTATTTGTTATAAAATAACCTAATTGGTACGCTCGCTGTTACTGGTTAATTTCTAAATAGTTGTGGTATATTGTGCCGGTAAACCCTCAGTTGTTTCATAAAAGCAATAAAACATACTTTTCTATGGATTTACTGCAATAATAAACCACTTGGGATGTTGGTAGAACGAATGAAAAGCTTGTAAACCCCTCACCTTTGGCTCGGTATGTACAAACTTTTCTCGTGTTCTTCCAACATCTCAAGTGGTTTATTATGCCGGTAAGCCCGTAGAAAAGTATGTTTTATTACTGAAATATCTTTTATATACCAGCCTCTTTTTAAAATACACAGTTTAAAAACAGCGATTACAAACATAGTTTATATAATGCTATTGCATACTTTAAAAAACTTGTTGATTTATTATTTAACGTTTCAAATGCTTCTACATACATCTTCTAAAGTGACGGTTAGAAAAAAATTTGTGTTAATATCTATAGGATCAATAACTTATTAGCTAACACTGAAATAAGGAGACAGAAAACAAAAAAAGTCATTAAAGAATTCATCTTTTTTTACATTTCGTTATGATATCTGGGCTTTAGTTATTATATCAGCATATGTTAATGTGCATAGCAGGTGCCCTGACAAAAAGATTGCGTTCTGAAGGCTGCCCGGTGTTACACAGAGTATTTTTTTTCATCAACCTGCAATGTTAACAACAACGAAAAATTGGAAATTGCATTGACATGTCAGACGATAGCAATTTCGTTTGTAACTCCAGCACGCGCGCTGTCATGTATGTGAGTGATTTGATTGGCTCTTTACTTTGATTGCGGCATTGGTGTTGCAAAGCAGATTGTCGACAACACATTACACGCTGCAACTGGCTTCCCAACGTCGCAAAAAGAATTTTACCCGCAACTTGCAACGTTGCGTTGCCAGTTGGACAGAGAGATGTTACAATCTGGTCAGCAAATTGCAACGTAGTAACATTGTGTTGCAAGTTTCTGGAAAAATTGCCCATGCAACCCGGCCTTTACTGCAGTATTGTTCTTTAGTTACAGCATTAACCCTCTCAGTCCTTGTTGAATTATCAAATTCTCCCAAATTGATCCCATACTTTTCTTTAAACAAGTTTGAGAGAATT
This sequence comes from Zoanthus sanctaehelenae, assembly GCA_028564885.2. Classification (NCBI taxonomy): domain Eukaryota; kingdom Metazoa; phylum Cnidaria; class Anthozoa; order Zoantharia; family Zoanthidae; genus Zoanthus; species Zoanthus sanctaehelenae. Next base: position 3,642 of record JAOTRI020025767.1, on the reverse strand, counting down.
TCACTTTTAATCATCTGTACGGTTATTAATCCTTTCAGTCCCAGTTGAAGTATTAAGTTCTCTCAACTTGATCCCATACTTTTTATTGAGCAAATTTGAGAGAATTTAACTTTTGATCTTTTGTAGTTTGACTTGTTTGATCAATCATTCTCATTTTCTCATTACCAAATGTTTTATGTTGCATATATTATGTAAGAAGAAGTTGAGTAACTTTGAAAACTGACCGGGACTGAAAAGGTTAAATAACTAACACAAAATGTCCTTGAACAAACACATTTGTACTAAATCTTCAGGTTGTAGTGTTTCAAGCTTATACAAACAACAGCTCAGTACCAATCGAAGCTAAGTATGTGTTTCCGTTGGATGACATGGCCGCTGGTAAGAAATCATTCCAGAATCATCTGATTTTTTATATATATTTTTTATTTACCGGCGTTTATTTATAAAGAAAGAACATTTGCATGAAAGTGAAATAATCGTAAAGCTGTGGTCAGCGTGACTAAGCCAAGTTGTATAACTGTGAAGATACAGGAACTTTAAGTAATTAGGACCAGAATGCAGTTGACGACGGTTACATTACATAAAGTATATTTCATCTCTCTTTTAATTTTATATGCAGGTGTTAACGGTTTTGTTTTTAATTATTCAAAGTTAGTGAGTAGAAAATGTTTTTCTGTTAACTAAAATACAGAAAAAGTTTTTGTTGTGCGTAATCAAGAATCATCTCAATCCGTCCAGACGGATTATACGCCCCTCATCTTGTAGGTCTAGTGTAACGACCGGACGAATACGAATATGCAAAAAATTACGCGTGGCTAAACAGAAGGGAATGGGAACTAGAGTTTTCTTGGAGGTAAAATTTAAGATTTGGCAATAAAAAGTTACCTCAGGAAAATGAAGTTTGAAAATGCAAAAGCCGCTGTTCTATCGGCAGTCGTAATTACAAAAAGCAACAGAAAGGGCGTGATCCCGATGAGTTGAGGAACGAAAACTGTTGGACAAACGGATACCAAAACTGGAATGAACAAGAGGCTCGTTAAGCCTTTACTCGTGGTACGAATGAAGACTGAAGTGCGGTTGCATTCCAGTTGCGCGATGAAAAAGAAAAAAAGAAGTGGGGCGTTCCGACTTATGATATCCCCGCCAGAGGCATTGACCACGTGCGACCGGGGACAAATCCCAAATATGGCAGTCACTGGAACGAATTGCTAATCGCGACACGAAGAAAAAAGAAAAAGAAATGGAATCCAAACATTGACTCGTGGTACCATGGTACCACGAGTAACAAGGCCATGAACTCAACCTACTCTATTCATATACTTGCTGGATCATGCAGATAAGGTATGATTAGCAAATACCAATGTAGCATGCTAGAAAAGATTAGAAAAGCCCTTAATATTGTGGAGGCCTGGAACCCAGTAGGTTGCTATGGTAACAAGATTTGTTAAACAAGAGGTTCCGCTATAAAAGGTATAACTCTTCACACCTTAAAACTTTCAAATCTGCTATACAAAATGGCGATTGAAATGGACTTCCCTCGGTGAAATAGCAAAAACAATTATTTGTAAGCTATCAAGTCTGTTAAGAAATAATTTAAAATAATTTATTTCTGCTTAAAATCATTCTAAACCTACTTTCTGCAACATCACCTGACAACCTGCAACAGTGAATTTTATTACTTGACACATTTTTCCAGTATGTGGCAATATGTGCAACTTCACTTTTCAACAATGTTACACTACAAGTTGGTCAAAAATGTTGCTTGCATTACTTCACCATAAGTCTTACAATAACAATACTTTACCTTAACACAATTTCTTTTTCATAATGCACGGCAAAATTTGATTTGGTTATAAATAATGTAAACTGTACAGCAAAAACGTTGCAACAAATAATTTAATAAACACAGTTCAAATTCGAGGTTGTTTCTGATTTAAATGACAGTGGATTCATTCCATAAAGTCTTGGCCTCATTTTGTGGTTTAATATTAAAAAATACACATCTGGCCACCCTCGCTTATGGGGATAAAACTAGATCAAAACTGGATTCTTGATGATGATGATGACACAAGAGGAAGAATGAGAGATGACAACTCCTACCATGCACAGTTGTACATAGTGTAACACTATTGGCGTTGAAGTAAACATATCTTAAGTTTATATTTTGGCCAAGACTGTACAAATTAAATACATTGCCATTGCAAATTAGAAAATGGTATATTACTGTCTTCTTAGTAACCATAACACAAGAATTCTCATGTTTTAGGTCACTTATAAATTATTTTAAATTACGGGAATTTACAATGCACTTTCATCCAACATATTTTGTATGTTTTCCTTGAGCCAAAAGGTTGCCATCCTTATTCAAGATATCAGCCGTGCAAAACGCTACAGTTTTTCCAATTTTTAGGCATTCAGCTGTAATAATAACTTCATCTCCTCGTTTAGCTGGGTTAAAATAACTGAAAAAAAAATAGAAGTTTTGATAAGGTTTAAATTTGCCATTTTTGGTTTAAAATTATTTTGACATTGTCGAACAAATTTATATCTTATTTGCTTAAATCAGTACTCCTCATCTTTATTTACCCTCTCAAGTTCCCAACTCTCTGGGCTTGGACATAAATGGGGTTAACATTGGCAAACACAGGAAATTATACAGTATTTATTTGAATACACACTGTAAGCACTTATCATCAACACCATCATTCCCATGATTATAACTACATCTAGTTTCCCACTTTGGGGGTTAGATGTAAAGGTTTGAATGTTCAAGTCTTGGAAGAGCCAGGGATCAAATGGGGACCTTACTTACCCAAATAGAGGGTTTATTTGAAACAAAAAAAAATACATTTTAACATGTCAAATTTGCCTGAATATTTCCAGTTGGCAAGGCAAGGCAAAGAGGTTTTGCCATTGCCTTCTACATTAAATACCTGGTCAACTGTAAAAAAAATAAATGAAAATTTATAAATTCTAGTGCTTAAGATTGGGCAGCCATGGTGGGTGTATTTTGCAATCTGATCTTTGCTTTCCAATCTCAAGGCCCCCAGTTTAATAGCTAGCTCTGCTGAGATTTGAATATTTTACAACTAATTTAGTGTACATAAACTATAAAAAAACAACAACAGCAGCTGTATGTGTTTGTATCAGGTACCTTAAATTTAAGTTAACTGTGACACCTGGTGTGCCTTTTTCAGAGCTCATTAGAGCCATAGTTGTAAATGTATCCACAAGAGTTGCGGCAAAACCTCCATGGAGAGTCCCTACAGGATTTTCATGTTCTTCACTCACCACAAATGAACCAGAACACTTTCCTTCTCCATATGATGTAAGTTGTACCTATTAAATCAATTTAAAAACCCCTTATTAAAGCTGGTAGTACTACTACTAATAGTAATACTACTATTATTATTATTAACAATAATATAGCAGGCCAGCTACTGGTGATAGCCGGCAGATTTTTGGCCTTGCTAGTGATTTTCGTCTCCACAACACAGTTGTCTAGTACGGGTTATTTATGTTTATACCGTTTTGCGAACTGGATATTTTACTTGGCTACGAAAACAGCCGGCAAAAAATTTTGGACCAAACAAAAGAGCTTACAAAAGAAAACAAAATTTTAGAACATTATTTTGAACCCTG
>JAOTRI020025670.1:0-18449 GCA_028564885.2 Zoanthus sanctaehelenae | reverse complement strand
GTTGTAAATTACCTTTCATAAGCGAGATTTACAATTGTAAAAATGCATAAGAAACAATGAAAATAAAGTTTCCATTAATAAACCAATCGGCAAGATCAAAATGAGGGCCGGGAGATTGTGGCTTACTGAATTCCTAGACCAGGAGACATTCAAAATGATAACTACCTCACCCTTGGGAAAACTCATCTACATTGTTTATGACTTTTTACAATCTCCCTCGTCAGCCCGGGGGTCAACCCGATTAGGGCAAGCCGCTGATAGGTGCACTACGGTAAACAATGAACCAACACTTAACAACACGCATTAATTACTTAACTAAACTTTTATGCAACAATACAGTTCTTCCATTCTCATCCAACAAAATAGTATTTTGCTAACTGTAAGAGACCCTATCCCAAATGGACTCCGCTCATGTGTTTTCTACAAATTTACTTGTGCAGGCTGCAAAGACTTCTCGCCATTACAGCACAAGATTAGGAGAACATTTGAAAACGGATAGGGTCTCACACATTTATAAACACTTAAATAGCTCAGAAACCTGTCGCTGAGTCTGTGGAGAGCACTGTTTGGAAATAATTGAACGGGCCTCAACTCATTATTTATCATAGTTGTTGTAAAGCGCTTAGAATATGTATTAGATTTGCGCTATATAAAAAAGTTCATTATTATAGTTATTATTATTATTATTATTATTTGAAAATCAAAGAAGCGCTACATATCCCTTAGAAAAAGCCAATGTTCAAGTTAAGCATTTTAATATCAAACTCTCGTTATAAAATGCTACCTTTGTATTACAAACAATTCTATTGTCTTAGTAGTCATCAACTTTTCTACATATGCAATATCATTATCCAGTTCATTAAAACACTGACGAAGGCAGAAGATGCTGCCGAAACATGTCTGCAAACAAACTTAAAGTTGTCATTTATTTCTTAAAGGCAAAAGAATTAGAAATCTTGACTCAGATTCCGACTAGACTGACTTATATTAGTTTTAATTGGCACTGTTTTTTTTGTTGCCTATTTATGGAAAGTATTGAAACACTCGTCTCAACTGCGTGTTTGCCGTTCATTGATGGCATTTTCCAAAATACCGAAACACCTTATATTTCTGCTGCTTTGGCAGTTCTATTTTTATATATAACTTTCAACTCCATATTTACCAAACAATTAAATGAGTTGTAAATTTCTCGCGGATGAAAAGGCATATTAAATTTCAGTCATAGAAAAAAAATATTGATATTTGGTTTCTATTTTTTTTTCTTTTGCATTGTGCATAATCTCGGTACTGCACTCACTCGGCATTGGAGCAAATCTTCACAACTTGTGAATATAAATACTGTACGCATTCACTACAGAACCATTCATGAAGTAATCTTAGTCCAAACCATCTACTCACGTTAAAGCCAAGAATTGTACTTCCTCCCAACGGAGTGTTCCAGCGTGAAAATTTGTACTATCGCAATTTGTGGAGACGAGTTCAATATTTAGTAAACGAGTTCGGTTTAGATGGCGTCGAGAATTTCTACAAAGCTTACAAGCTCGTCAGAAGTGGACAAATCAGAGCAAAAATATGTTGAAGAGGACAAACAAAGAAATCAATGGCCTATGGGAAGGGCTTGAAAGGTCTTCTAAAGGAAGGACGGCATCATCAGAATCTTGAAAGCCACTGGCGAGTTGGATGATAAACGCCTACAATACATTAATCTACACATAAGACCATATATACGTACCTAAAACTTACGGTGTTCAACTTAGCACTAGAGAAAAATAACGCCCTGGGAGCCCCTACAGTTACCATCTACATAACATTGTCCAGCTGCGTAACCAGCGTGGTTTGTCCTTGTGGTGTAGTGGTTAACACGTCGGACTAGTAAACAGAAGATGTGGGGTTCGATTCCCGCCAAGGGCTATATATTTTATTTTTCTCTTATTTCTTTCTATATATCTACACACCGAACGCATTTCCATTACATTAAATGTGAAACAGTGCTTCCCTGTTTTTACTGTGCACATAGCAAACGTTAATTACAAAATTGAGTAAGGTTTAAACTAAAAAACTAAAACTTATTTTCTTTTTTCAGTCTGAACTTGTTGAGCCTCATTATAACATTGTTCTTATTAAAAAGAGTGTATTGTCACAAACAATGTCACTCTTTCGTTCGCTCGTTTGGTAAATATCCAACACTATTCACTTCAACTTCGGTGAATAATTGTTTATTACAGTGCTTTGTGTCTCATGAAGGATCGACTATGTTCTCGTTACCAGAAACATGGCCAATATGACCGCATATAGTGTCGATTATGAAAGCGTTTTACATGGCCTCGAGGAATTAAGATCACTGCTCAGAGAAGGAAACTAGATTGGTTAAATCATCGTTTCTACAGTTGTATGATATCCTTTTACGGCCTTACCGAGGCACAATGAGTCAGGATCGATAATTCCTTTTCTATTTCTACAATATCTTCTATTTTGATAAGGAAGGAGTAAAAAACTTTATAATTTTGAAACTATTTTTAGAGTTTGTCGAGAACTAAAGCAAGAAATAGGAAGTAAAAGTGAATTATTTTATACACTCCAATAATTCTTGTCGCAAAATCTTTAAGTTTCTATATCGCCTTTCTTTAATAATAAGATGAAAACTATTGTGATCTATGAACTCAAAATTCGAATAACCGAAGCAAAACTCCGAGCCCATGTATGGTATTGATTAATCCAAAGAAGTTTGAAATGACATGGGACTGGTACCTGTAACGTAACAGTAATAAGAAGTACGTTTTCTTTAGTGTTTAACATGACAAACAAAGTGCTTAAAGCTGAATTTCTCTATTTCTTGTTGTGTTTAAACCGTAAAGGAAGAATATTTTGTATTGACTTCGTTAGTATTCATCCGGAACCTGCACAAGTACCTTCTCTTAAGGCCATTATACCAGAACCTCAGAATGGCACTAATGCTTGGTCAAAAATGATAGCTTTCCCAAACTTGTCTTATTTGCATATTTCGAAACTCATTGAGAAACGTAACGTGAACAAAAAAAACTGTTTAGTTTTTGAAATTTAATAATACTAGAGGGTTCAGCTATTCATTTAAATGATGAAATTTTTTTTAGCGATATGAGGACTTTAATCTGGATAACACGAGTTAAGGTTGTATTTGAGTAATATTGAGATAGACTATGATCGAAATTAAAATAAAAAAATGAAAATGACTAAGAGTAAATAAACTATATGCAAATGAAAACAATATAAATAAAAACAAACCAAATATAATATAAACATTATATATTGCTGTGGCAACATCATTATCGAATGTAGACAAAATGTATTCTAAATCTATGGTAGGTGCAAATTAATTTTTTGTTTTGTTTTCTAATTCCAGTCAATGTTGTAAAAAGACAATTTGTTAAAGCTTCGAGTGTCGCAAGTAACAGCTCAACAAGTTTTGCTGTTGACATTTGGCCTACAACCTGCTTCGTTTCCAAGATGGTAAGTGTGTTAGCAATGGTATTGTACGTTTTCATCAATTGTATGGTTAACAGAGCAATTAAAACAAAATGCAAAAATAAGGACGCGATGCGTATATGTGGGAATTACTTCGTGAAGAGGACACAATTAAACAAGGTTTGCGATTGGCCGAAATAAGGTTGGGGTAAGCTTTATCTTTCTTTTGCTTGTTTCAAAAATTTGTGTCCTCCACACGAAGTAAAAACCACACATATGGCAAGATATAGTAAGCAGTGAATGATGATTTTTAAAGCGTCAACTCTGTCCGACAGACGTACGTGGATGCAAACACAGTACGAGTGTTAACAATTCGATAATATGAAAATTGCACTGCAACAGAAATATTTGTGCATAATAAGGTTTTATTAAATATTTTAATACGTTTAAGTTCAACCAACACAATGTCTTCATATAACACGGAAACTTTAATATTCTAAATATTATTGAGTCATCTTGAAATTACTAGAATAAGATAATAGGAATTACGTGTGTTGTTTGAAAGTTGGCTTAGTACCGCCCTAAGAGACTTTGGACCGTTCTATAATGGATCAAGTCTAATGGATACATGTAACACGTAATAACGTAATTCTTTTTTACAATTTTTGAATACTTTGAGTTGTTAAAGATTGTAGTTATATAGAGATAGTTAAAAAGTAATTTAAATAATATAAGGAAGTTAAGAAAAGAAAAACGGGATTTTGGTATACGTGTCTATGAACTACACGGAAACCTTTTAGTGAAAGGAAATGCATTAAGTTAGAATAAAAGCATCGCTATATCGACGTTTAGCATAAGATCGAAAACAGGGCCCAATATTATATTAGCCCATGTTACACACTGATATATGCTGTAAAACATAATATGAAAGAGTAGTCCGTAGTTTTAGCTGAGCTGTAAAGATGTAAGATCTCATCCCAGGGAATAAAACACGGTACTTTCCCGTTGCCTCTGCTGAGCGAGTCTTGGGGTGCAGCAACAGATAAACCCCACATTTTACAGCACCTCAATTAAAACTCGGTTGAAAAGACTGTGACATGTCAATAATGATATATGTCAGACCGTGTTAATTGTGGTGATGATAACCGTAAAAATAAAAAGATATCGCAAGAAGGTATTTATGAACAACTAAAGTTTACACTTACTAAAATTATTTTTAACAACACGGATGCAAAGATAATAATTTGATTTATATATTACACACAAAAATACAAAATAAATTACGTCAGGCATCATGGCTGCCGAACGATGCATATTTTTTACAACTATATTAATGACAAGTCAACTTCAGATTATTTGGACATGCTTTTTAACCTTGGATACAACCCACTCATCACTAAGGCTACATGTATCACAGATCACAGTGCCACTCTCATTGACCATGTTTATACAAACTCTGCAGAAAAGGTTTGAAAAACTGGAATTTGTTTAATGCTGGTTTATTGCCACCTTTTGCAGGTCATCAAATAAGTACATTATACACATTCTTAACAAAACGTAATCTACGCATACTTAACAGTCACAAACTTATTTAGTCGATCTGTTCTACCCGTGGCTACTTTGAACTGGGCGCCGAAACGGAGAGAATACGGGACAGTATTTAAAATTCTTCTGCTTCTAATTAAGGGGAAGAGCACACTTTCCGGAGTTATACTTGCAATAAATTTACGACACGCCTGCTCCCGGCGAACCTCTATAAGGATGTTAACTCGCCTTGGCCAGGGCTTGATCATAGCTCAAGGCAGGGCCGAAAATTATGGTGAGAGGATATATCTAGCGATATATTTAGCGGATATATCAGACCATTTACCATGTTTTTGTACCGTAGCTACTAAATTTCAACCTTATAGACACAAATATTTTTATAGAGATTTCTCACACTTTGATAAGGACGTGTTTGAAAACGAAATGTCTCAGATTGATTTCAGTGCCATTACAAGCACAGATGATGTAAAATGTAAATACAAACATGAATAATTTAATTTCAACCTTACAAAATTGACGGACAGACATGCTCCGATTAAAAAAGCCTCAATCGCAAAAAAGAGGCAATTAAAAAACCCATGGTTGTCAAGCGGCATGTACTTAAATTAATCAAAACTAAACAAAAATTGTACAAATCTCATTTTCTTAGTAGCGACCCAATAAAACTTAAAGAATATAAAACTTTCAATAACAAATTAAATAAGATCAAAGACATAGCTAAAAAGAAATATTTTACAAACCAGTTCGATATCAACAACGACAATATTAAATCGACATGGAAGGTAATAGGAATGATTATTAATAGAAGGAAAAAAGCTAATACTATCATAAATAAACTAACAAATGCTACACTGACAAACTAAATAAATCTAATCAACTCAATTACTTTTTCACCAATGTTGGTCATAACCTGGCCTCCAACCTACCAGTTAACAATAATTCAGATCCTATTAAATCTATAAATTGTACAATCCCAAATAGCTTTATTTTCAGATCTATTCTAGAACATGAAGTCCACGACTTATTGTTAAACTTAAAAAGTACGAAATCTACAATTGCTGTCCCTATCAAGTGTTTAAAATTAACATCTCATTATATTTATGAAGCTTTAACAAAGATCAATAATCAATCCATTGAACAAGGCGTTGTACCTGATGTCCTAAAGATTTCTAAGATAACTGCTGTTGATAAAGGTGGTGATATTCCAGATCCTACAAATTTCCTTTCAATTTCGACACTGAGCGCATTTACACTTATTTTCGAAAAACTAGTTTACAAACAATTATTTAATTACAATTGGGTTTAGACAAGGCAGGTCAACAGAACAAGCAATTGCTGAAATTACAGACAATTTAAAAAGTGCTCTTGACAACAACTTGTACACTTGTGGGATTTTCTTATCTTAGCAAAAGGCATTTGATACTGTGACCCATGACATTCTACTCGCGAAAATGGAAAAGTATGGAATTATAGGATTGCCTTTGCAATGCTTTTCTAATTAATTAACAAACCGTCACCAGTATGTCTCTATAGACGGTACTGATTCCTCATACCAAACAATGATTTGTGGTGTTCCACAAGGCAGCTCTCTTGGCCCATTACTTTTCATGATACAAATATGTTTAAAAATGGAGTAGGTGTAGTCAGGAGATGTCATATTTTCTATAACAAAAATGTTTGCCACTGACTCTTGATATTTTATTTATTTTTTTCGAATTACCATGAGCGACCTTTTCTCGAAGCCTGATTTTCAACTTTAAACCAGAACTCGGGAAACGACCATACTGTACTTCCGGAAGCCTACAAAGGCATAGCCCGAGCATAAATACAAGCATGGTCACGCGTGAAAGCTTGACAACAAAAGTGAAATGTTTTCATATCACCGATGAAGGCTTAAGGGGTCGATTACATGGCGAGTTTCAGCCCGGGCTGAAATTTTGTCCCGCCCACAGGGCTGAAATTTTGTCGTGATTATATGGCGGATTTCAGCCCGGGCGCAAAATTCGAAATTGGGCGGGGAAACTTGTCGGGAAGCGTTATTCGCTTAAAAATGGCGCCGAAGTTAAAACTGTTGAGGATAGGCGCGATGCTTTTCTCGCAATTTAGCCTTTTGTGTGCTTTATATTTTCAACTATTTGGGATTTGCATTGAGATCACTGTTGCTGTACTCCATTTGGAGTTTAGCAAAGGAAAAAAAAAAGTCTTAGTAAATTTAAATCTATTCTTGACCGCGGCTGAAGTTTTCTTGTAATTAGTAATTAACAATAAATGTAATTTTACATTAGTAATTTTAGTAATTAGTAACTTTAAATTAATATTAAGTAGAGGAAATGTTGTAATTTAAAAATTTTAATACATTTATGTATATTGCAATTTTAAAGTAGTTCCGATAAACGGCTCCTTGAAAAGCAGGTGCCTATGTGCCCTAAAGGACTACCGATTTTAAATATTTATTTAAAAATAAATAAAAATAAATAAATAAATAAACAAATATAATTTGCTAAACATCGCATCAATTTGTTTACTATCTCATCAGTCATCTCTGTCGTAGCGAAACCTTGCAGCCATCTTTGTTTACTTGGAATACACAATTGATGCGCATGCCCAAATCCATATTTCAGCCCAGGTTGAAAAAAGATAGCAATTACATGGGTTTTTTCAGCCCGTTTGCCCGGGCTGAAAATTCAAGCCCGGTTGCCTCAAACCTTACTGAAATTTTCAGCCCGGGCTGAAATTTTGATCATGTAATCGCTATTGTTTAAAACGAGGCATTGCTTCTGAGAACCGGGCTGAAGTTTCAGCCCGGCTAGCCGAGCCGAAATTTCAGCCCGGGCTGAAACTCGCCATGTAATCGGCCCCTAATATCCGGCGCCATGGATTTTCTTCATAATTAAAAGGTCGGTAATTAGTTTTAAAACAAATTCCAGTACCTTGATCTAAGAAATTGAAGAGTATCATTTCATCATACAGCTCAAAAAAAAGACGCCTTCATAAAAGTTCCTGACTTTAAAATGAAACTATGGTCATGTATGAACTCAGAATTCGAATACTGAAGAAAAATTCAGAACCTAAGTATACTTTTTAATCAAAATCCCAGCCTTTGTACAATACTTGCGGTGATTGCAAGAAAAAATACCTTAAAGTCGTAAAAAAGCTCTAGAAACACTTCTCGTATTGAATTGACACGGATATGAAGACAGTTGTTCGCCGCAATGTCCACTAATTTGTGTGTAGACCCTCTGAGCAAAAAGTTAATTGGACGACTGTTTTTAGGACTTAAAAAAACTGTTTGAATCTCTTCTCGGTCTGTACTTGTAAGGTTTCGAACGTTCCAAAACCTTGTGATCAGTTGTCTTTTAATTAAAGCTATGTACGCAAGGACTTCTGGGTAATTTTCCCAAACGCGATATGATAGATTGACGAAACGGTAAACCTTGACTCGGTCTACCACAGGTAGCCCCAATAAAAACAGGATAAGAGTTTAAAACTGAAATTCCCTATTTCTCGCAGTGCTTCAAAACCAGTGTTAGTTAGTATTGAACCTGAAGCTGAAAAAGTACTTTCTACGTACTACGTCATTACACCTGGACTCCAGATGGAATTAATGCTATCTTCACTAGATCAAAAACGATAACTGTTCCAAAACTCTCTCATTTACACGTTTCGAAATCAACAAAAAAACGTATCATAGGGACAATAAATCAGCTCTCGTAAAAGCCAGAGAAGCTTGGAACGACCTACCTAGTTGCCTAAAATCAGAAATACAAAAATGACGTAACGAGAGGATATTACGCAATGACGCGACATATAAAGTTTATGTTCGCGAGACAAAAATCTTCTTACATCAAATTATTATGAATGCAAATAGTTTTGAACGTTTTTTTCTATGTATTGTAAGTTTACGCAATTAAGTCTTCACATTGCAACGTTGATATTTTCTAAATTTATCTATTTGTCTATCACGCACACGTGAACAAATTTCACTGTTTCCTGGCAACCAAGAGCTCAGTGGGCAGCATTGTTATGGACCGGTAACAATCTGTTATGGACCGTAACAATATGTTATGGACCGTGACAATACGTTATGGACCGGTATTAACCGGAGAAAGGTAAAAACTAAAAACAGAGATGAAACTTTTGACGATATTCAAGCAGTTTCAACACTCAAAGCAGCTGGACTGCAAAACCGTTTATGCGGAGCCACATATTCTCTGTAAAACTTTTACAATACGCCGACACTTTATTATAATTCAACGCATTTGTTTTTAGGGAAGGATGGACGCACAGAATAAATGACCATCTCATTAGGCAGTGTCGGGGTACTTTAAAGTCTTGCCAGACGTCCTATTAGATTACAGAAACAGTATTTTTTAAGCATATCACTGCCATATTTTCAGACGTCTGTTTAACAAAACACTGTTAATATACTGTACAGTAATTCAGTTTTTGTAACCTTATTAGAAACTGTTGCACCTGTGCTCACGAAGGGGAAAATGTAAACAAAGATTCGCCTACAGCTTCGACCAAAGATAATAGAGTGGACTGGTTAGGAAACTTGACAAACTACAAAGAAGCTAAAGATTACAATGTTTCTTTGTTTCATGTTGTATGCAGGGTCACTGTGGTTATAGTAATGGTGGTAGTGGTAAAAGAGGTGGTGGTGGTGGTTTAATAGTTTTGGTGGCAGTGATAGTAGTAATGGTGGTGGTGATCGTAATGGTGATGGTAATGGTGGCAATAGTAGTAGTAACGGTGGTAGTGGTAATGGTGGTGGTGATAGTGGTAATGGTGATGGTAATAGTGTTGGTGGTGGTGGTAGTGATAGTATACGTAGTAACGGTTGTAGTGGTAATAGTGATGGTAATGGTGGTAGTGGAATGGTGGTGGTAGTAGTGGTCGTAATAATGGTGGTAGTGGTTATAATGGTGGAAGTGGAAATGGTGATAGTATTAACGGTGGTAGTGGTAATAGTGATGGTAATGGTGGTTGTGGTGGTGGTAGTGATAGAAGTAATGGTGGTGGTGTTTTGTAACAGTGGTGGTGGTGGTAGTAATGGTGATGATGGTGGTGATAACGGTAATGGGGGTGTTAGTGATGGTGGTGGTAGTAGTTGTAATGGTGGTGATAGTGGTAATGATTATGGTAATAGTGTTGTTGGTGGTGGTAGTGATAGTGATAGTAGTAACGGTGGTAGTGGTAATAGTTATGGTAATGATGGTAGTGGTAGTGGTTGTAATGGTGGTAGTAGTGGTCGTAATGGTGGTGGTAGTGATAGTATTGATGATGGTGGTAGTGGTTGTAATGTTAGTAGTGAAAATGGTGATAGTAGTAACGGTGGTAGTGGTAATAGTGATGGTAATGGTGGTAGTTGTAATGGTGTTGGTGGTAATGGTGGTGGTGTTTTGTAACAGTGGTGATGGTGGTGATAATAGTAATAGGGGTGGTAGTGATGGTGGTGGTTGTAGTAGTGGTCGTAATGGTGATGGTAGTGATAGTATTGATGGTGGTGGTGGTGGTGGTAGTGGTTGTAATGGTGGTAGTGGAAATGGTGACAGTAGTAACGGTGGTAGTGGTAGTGATAGAAAAAATGGTGGTGGTGTTTTGTAACAGTGGTGGTGGTGGTAACAGTGATGATGGTGGTGATAGTGGTAATGGGGGTGGTAGTGATGGTGGTGGTGGTAGTAGTAGTCGTAATGGTGGTGGTAGTGATAGTATTGATGGTGGTGGTAGTGGTTGTAATGGTGATAGTGGAAATGGTGATAGTAGTAACGGTAGTAGTGGTAATGGTGATAGTAATGGCGTTGGTGGTAACGGTGGAGGCGGCGGCGGTAATGGTCAAGGTGATTTTAATGTGGTGAAGGTGATAATGGTGGTGGTGTTAGTGGTAATGGTGTTGGTAATGGCGGTGGTAGGGGTGGTCTTAATCGTATTAAGCAGAAAATAAACTTAGCGCGATAAAACAATTTGTTTAGTTACGGCCACTTAACAAAACGTTTAAAAATATTGATAATACTACGGGCTAACATCTGCACGAATGCCTGGACGTTAAGTTAATGGAAATATCCACAGTGATGGTTCAAAGTATTTTATATTTTATATCAAGTTTAAGACAGTTTTCATTCTTTGTCATTATTTGTTGTGTCTCTTTTGTGCTCGATTAAATGATATCAAAAGGCTGGTGTGATGTACCAGGAAAGAGGAATTTTGTTTCTTTTTTTATCTCCGAGATTTCTTGCATTATTTCATGTTTACAATTTTGAGGCGTTCGCTCAGTTAGAGCAAATATGTTTACAATGCTTTGAGCTCTTGTCATACAATAAGATGTACTTTATAACAGAAATAGTTTACAATTATTAATCTTTGTGTGACTGTATTTGTTTCAGTATTTACGTACCCAAATATAGAATTAAAAATCGTATCACCGGCTCAGCAAAAATCCGCGAGATCACACCAGTCATTTACAAACATAAAATCCGTTCATAGCTAGTTTGCGATTTTCAGAGATATGTCTTACGGGACAATTCTATGAACAACATTTAATACCAGCGTTTACTTAAATAATTTCATTTGACTTGCAAAACCCACTGCATGTAACGCCTGCATGTAAAGAAGGTTTAACAAGTTCGGAACAAATTGCTTAACATCCTAACTACGTGATTACGTCACTCGTCAAATGCCCAAAATAAGGACGGTTTTCTTTCAACATCCCTAGCACGTTTGACAAATGCCGAAAAACTTGATACACAATTGCCAATGAAGAAGTCAGATTTTGTGAGGACAGCCAAGTCCAAAATGGGATCAGAGTTCTCGTCTTCTGGTTTTCTTCTATGAACCGATACCTGGAATGGAAGTATTGATTAATAACAATCACAATGATAAAGATAAAGAAAAATGTGCAACACAGTCATATTTTATATTCCAGCCATATCCCACAAGCGTTACGCTTCTACTTTACTTTGTATATTCTGTTAGTATCTGAGCCTGTTCAGTGTTAGCTGTGTCGTGCTGATGAGGCCCAATAAGGCCGAAACAGCTGTGCACGGCTGCTAACATTCAGGCTCACTCTTTTAAGGGTTTTCAGTACAAACTTAGTCCCTCTGACCCGCGAGGCCATAGTGCCCTATTTAGCGGCTGCATCATTACCAGCACGCATGTGCAACACAGTCATATACAATATATAGTACTTATTTAAAGCTTTCAGCGCTTTACAAGTGATTACAAATTAAATGTCACCAGCTGGAGGTTTGTTAGATGGTCTACAGCAGCAACTCACCAGGTAACCGACCCCAACACCCAGGGAACAAGTTAAGAGAATAAACATTTCCAAAACGATCTAATTTAAAGATCATCACTAAACATTGTTATTGATGGTATTAGAAAGAAAATGACATGAAAAGAAGAATGAAAAGATAGGAAAAAAAAGAAAGGAAAACAAGACGAAAGGAAAAGCAAGACATAACAACAACAACAACAACAACAACAAGAAAAAAAATGAAGAACAGGAACAAGTAGAAGAAGAAAAAGAACAACAACAACAACAACAAAAGGTAAAAGAAAAGAAATCATTTTAACATTGCTGGTTCACTTACCTTTAACTTCTTGAGGGCTTTAGTTAAATCTTTTAACATGGGGTCACTGTCAGTAGCGACAAACACACTTTTGGCTTTTAATTGTTTCACAATCTTCTTTGTTCTTTTTAGTATTTCGTTTTTAGGAGGCAAACACATTTCATGTGTCAGTTTCTTGTTTGATCCAGGCTTGATACATTGTGGGGACGCAAACAAAGTGTTGGTTTCTTTCACATGCTGGCAAGCATTTTCCTGTTTACAGGATACAAATACTTTTGTAAAGCTATCAATTCAATTCTCAACAGTTATCACCTGAAATGGATATGACTAATGATGGATACTTACCGAGCGGCAAAGAGGCGAGAAAAATATCTATCGCTTGACACCGACAGCGAGATAGATAAGTGTTTTAGTATTAAACTAACAGATAAAGAGCACTTTTTGAAATAATTTATTCTATTTTTCACAACCAGTTCTCCCCAATCTATCTCACGCGCGAGTGACAGAGGTAAATAGCGCAGGATATTCGGTAATTGATGAACCAATCAGAGCCCAATTATATTTTTTCACAGTTGAGAGTCCGAGGTGAATAGCGCAGGATATTCTGTGTTTGATGGACCAATCAGAGCCCAATTATATTTCTTCACAGTTGAGAGTCCGAGGTGAATAGCGAAAGATATTCTGTGTTTGATGAACCAATCAGAGCCCAATTATATTTTTTCACAGTTGAGAGTCCGAGGTGAATAGCGCAAGATATTCCGTGTTTGATGAACCAATCAGAGCGCGCGGAAAGTACTACAAACCAGCCAGCTTAATACTAATCTCAGTTACTTAAAAGAAATCTTTATTATGAACGTCATAAAATTAACGAAAACTTAAAGCTTAAAAAAAACTCCATACAGTTTGTTTCCTATTACTAAATGTTCAAACAATAAAAAGTAAATTTTAAGGTTCAGATTTCTTTAACTTGACTGTAGTAAATTTCAAAAGTTTGGAAATTTTTACTTACAAAATCCACACCATTGCGCAAATGGATTCCAACAAATGGGCCTTCGGGAAGTTCTGTCTTGATAAAATCATCTGCCTTTGTGTTAATTACTCGAGACCATTTCATAAACTGCTGTAGATTTTGATTGGATTCCTTAACAGGGAAGGCTCCAGGCGCTCCCATTAGAGCAATAACAGGAAACTTCAAAGGGGGATATCTATGTAAATCAAAATACAATTGATAAACCCAAATGCGTAATGGTTGTAAAATGTGGCTATATACATCAATGTCAAATGAACATAGCACAACCGTGCTAGTAGCTAACTGAAAGCGGCTTCAGTATCGGACACTATGGCTATAAACATCAATATCAAATGCACATAGCACAACCGTGCCGGTAGCTAACTTAAGCAGCTATATTGGGCACTATGCATATGGCTACAAAGATCAACGCTAAATGCACCTATCAAAAACGCTTTAGTAGCTAACTTAAAGCGACTGTACTAGGCACTAGGGCCACGTTGGAAGCTTAAACAGCCTAACCTTACCCTTTAAATGTACCATAAAAGATAGCGAGTCTAAATCCTGGCAGCCATGAACAATTATTTTAGTCTTTTTTTTGGCCTCATAAGCATTGCATAGCAAGCAAACAGGCTCAGGTTCACAATAAGAAAATGCGATGTTGTAAAAGTGCAATGCTTGTGAGATGTGGCGAAAAACGATTAGTGTTAAAGCTAAACAGTACAGATGTGCTAGCACCTTATTGAAGCCACAGCAACGAGCACCATCACTTAGAAACTACAAATGGCTAAAATTTTTTTTTGTTTTGGGTCATCGCAGATTGGTTAGCGGGTTGTAGAGATAAGCGATCATTTCAAAAGTACACACAAATAAAAAACATGAAAAAATTTTAAAAAGTTAAAAATATAATAATTGGCAGAGTTTTTTGAGGGAAGGAATAACATATATTTGCTTAAGTATTGAGATTTACCCACAGAGATGACAGTGATAAAAAAATAGAACGTTTTTAGTCACACCTAATCAGCGACGCGAACGATGAAATTTCAATAGTGAACTATCATCGTTCGCGGCGTCTGACTGGACGAACGATGTTTTTCACATCAAAAGTTTTCAAAAGTGATCGTAAGGCAACCCACGTCATGCTTGGCGCGAAAACTGGCAAGCCGCCTTTTTATCTTCAAGTTGACAACTTTATTGCAGAACAAGAAAACAAAGCCACATTACAAAAAACACAACGAGATGTAAAACTTTTGCAAACCTTTTTAGGAACCAGGAATGAACTTAGAAAAGTTGAAGAAATCCCAGCATTGGAGTTGAACGATTACATCTGCGAGTTTATCATTTCGGTCAGAACCAAATCAGCCTTTGGAGGACAGTGACGATGAGTAAAAATATTGCTAATATGAATGTGTTGCTATTTATCGCTAGCTTTGATATTTCCTCTTTTCCCTTCGCTGAAATTTTGAAAAGAAATTGTTGAAGTTTTTACGCTTCGAGTTAATAAAACTCATTTCACTGTCAAGAAATTTTGAAAAGATGTTAAATTTTTAAAGAGCGTATGAGTAAATAAAACTCATTTTTTTGTTGTTAATTGTCATTATTGTTTGAAAGATATCTCAATAATCAAATAACTTCACGGTTGGTTCGCTTGTACGATTTTTATTCACTTGTGAAGAAATCTTTATATCCCATACGCAAACAGCAAAGTAAAAATTCAATACATTGTAGAAAGAGAGATATTTTTAAAGCATTTTACAATATTTCGACAAGCTAAAACTTGTCTTCAGGTAATGAAATAAACAATTGCATTTCAGTTTAGATACTATAAACGCAGAAATGGTACAAAGTAAATAAATCTAGGGAGATAACACGAAAGGAGCTTATTGGTTAAGGGGTTAAAGGGTAGAGGTACAAAGTTAAGTTAAGCTATTATCTCTACTAAATAAAAAGCCAGAAGTCTAGAAATGGCATATAGGGACGATGTCATACGAGGCATGCCCACGTGACAGTGATCAGCGTTCCTCAACTGCTCTTCTGAAGAGTAGTTTAATCCATCAAAACATATGAATTGTGTTTGTTTCCCCTAAGTTTTTGGTCCTTTGCTGGTGCCTGAGCTCATCAATAAGGGCGAAGAAGGCTTAAACCTACAATCCTGTCCAAAACACCTTGGGACACTTGCGATAACTGAGTGCAAAAAAGCGTGTTTCGATTGAATGTTGAAATCTAGATCTCTAAAATGGTTACGAAAATTCATCACATTACAATATTTCTGTCCCCTCCCCCACTCCCCCAACCAATGTTGATTGTGACGAAAACAACTTGAATGCCCAAAGTTCAACATTGCACCAGGGGGGGGGGGAGCCTAGCTTAAACCTTGCCAATTTCGAAAAACTGTTTATTGGCACTGTGAACTGACAAAAACACAAGTTTGTTCCGGTCAAATAAATCGGTCAGCAGTTAGTCATTCATGGACAAAGGGCCGAAATGACAAATGTACCTGATCTCCCCAGCTGCAATCGGCATCTCTTCGATATTTCTGCCAAACGGTAGATCTACAGGGATGGCTTTTTTTTTTGGCAAAAGGCAGGCCTGGTCCAAGACCTATAAAAAAAAAATCTCTAATATTGGGGGGTTGGGTTTGTTCCGCGCAAAGTTTCCCAGAACGCAATGCGCAAACCGCAAGGTTGTTGGAAGGAGTTTGGAAACTGAATTGATGTTGAACGATGGTTTCGTTGAGTAAAAAAATACAATAACATAAAGTGCACGGGAGCAGAGCAAAATGTGCTATTACTGAATTTCGAGTTATCCTCAAGAGATTGTAATCACTTTAATAGAGGTTTCAGGCGGCTATGTTTGCAGGTAAGTCACGAAATTTAATGCTTTTTCAAGGCCGCTAAATTTTCTAAGTTTCTGCACTGTTTTTCTTAAATAAAGTGTCGAATTGGTTTGTTTATTTTACCTAGTTCTTTCAATGTTTGAGAAACTCATTTGCCTAATGATTTCTTAAAAACGAGTCCAAACATTAACGTTGTAAATTAAGAAGTTTGCTGTTTTTGTCGCCGGCACGAGAGACGTAAAAAGGATAAAACAATTTACATTTATAAGCTTCGCTCAATTCCGTTAAGATTTTTGATTTCTAGATATTCCCACAATTTTCCTATGGAGAAACAAGCCTATTTCTATTTAACCGATAGAAACTTGAGCGCGCAAAACTTAATTATCCAGCGACGAAATTAACACTGTTGCCTAACGCTTGCGATCATATTGCCATGACAAACAATAAAACAGCAAAACCTGTTTCGAACACATCTAAACTCTTATTTCACGTATGATATAGGAGCTATAGAATCCTTTCTTGGAGGACGAAACTTTAACGTAAATCGGAATTCTCAATTTGGTACTTAGATCTTAGATACGAGCAAAACAATTCGATTCAATCAAGGTAGGGAAGATTTAAATCGGTGTTTGTCTCCTAAAAATATTTAGGTAGTTTCGATCGCAAGAATCTTGTAAATTCACCAAGTGATGTTCGTACAAATAGTTAGTTCGTAAAACAATTATGCACCACCACCTACCACCCCCTCCCCCTCTGCACCCCATCCTTTACCGTGTTGCCAAGTTAACAACAGAATAACGCTATTTTGAACTGGATTCATAATGTGTAGAGTTAAAATTGCATAAATGTGCTAAAATATCTCCAATTGGGGAAAGGATTGTTCAAAATGTTGAATACTCTATCATAATTGTAGCATACCCCTTTCCTGTTCAAAATTTGCTTCAAATACTAAATATTAGATCAAACGGTTGAAATGTTCTTTCTTTCTTTTTTTTTCTTTCTTACTTTCTTTCTTTCTTTCTTTTTTTTCTTTCTTTCTTACTTTCTTTTTTTCTTTCTTTTTTTCTTTCCTTCTTTCCTTTTTTTTTTTTTTTTTTTCTAGAAATTGAAAGTAAGACATTTTTATCACTTTTCCCTTTTTTACTTCTAACTTCCAAAATAAAAAGAATTGCCGGTTTTCTGATGTTGAAAGGTTAAGTTCCCCTTAAGGCCAAATAAATAAATTCCCGGTTTCTCATCACCACCCGTATTGTAGATTTAAAAAGCCGTTTCCTAATAGAAAAATGCAATTTTCAAATATTGGTTGAGAATAATCTTATGCATGTATATTAAGTAAACATCAACAAAAGATTGCTGTTTTTATTCTATAATTATAATTCTGCTAATTATTATATTTTTAAGTTTTTTTTATAACTTTTCATTCGTGGTAACGATCGACATAAGCAGAGTTTAGAAAGTGCGGGCGAGAAACTTAGGAGATATTATTTGTATTTGAAAAATATATTTCAAAATATATATCAAAATCACTAATTTTGACCCGTGAATGGTTGGTTTGATTTTTTTCCTTCGTTTAGAGCTAAAAATAATTGCATGGACTCGGGCATATTGATTTTTGTCTCCGGGTAATATCCTCTATATGTTCGCGCAACCGGGTAATATCCTCTATTTATATTCAAATTCCTGCTTCAAATGAAATTTTTCTTAGGAGAAAAATAAATTCTGCGTTCTTCTGCGGATAAGGACGTTAAACTGTAGGTCCAGTCTCTCCACACTCTATCGAGGGACTTAAAAGAAACTATACATTTGTCGAAAAAAGCAGAGTAGTGATTTCAGTGTTCTGGTCTGTCTTCATCACTAATACTGAGGGTATTTACAGTTATTAATATATGAGCCGCTGTTGCGGACTATCTTAGATTATTAAGATTATTATAGTCGTGGTCTGTCTTCATCACTAATACTCAGGGTATTTACACTTATTAATATATGAGCCGCTGTTGCGGACTATCTTAGATTATTAAGATTATTATAGTCGTGGTCTGTCTTCATCACT
>JAOTRI020025570.1:0-18450 GCA_028564885.2 Zoanthus sanctaehelenae | reverse complement strand
GTAATTCTTTACTCTAAAATGAAAAACACATTTAATTAATAAAAACGAATTCTAAACTAAGTTTGCACAAGGAAAACGTCAAGCTTCAAATCGCATATTACAAACCTCGTAACAAGACGGTGTTTTAAACCAGTAGTACATGCGCCACAACAAAGCAACCAGCATTTTAAATATGCGACATTACATTCTTCTGGCTTCTCACGAGGTAATCGAGCACCTGGAATATCATCTTCCGTCAAAATAATTACGCTTTTGGCAGTCGAAGACGAACAAGAACCGTTACTATTAGACGCCATGTTTGTTTTAAGCTGTCTACCCAAACCATTCCCAGTCCAACGCGGCGCATTGGTAACCAGGCCTGCAAGGAAGTTTCTGGAGCGGGGAATAGCATACGCACACAGACGATTACTGGATTACGCATCCAAGACGTTGAAGGTCTGCATCAACTCATCAAGGTAGACCACGCCTACTCAAGAGAGAAGATCCCAGCCCATAAACATGACATCGCGACTCCCGAAATCGCAAGAAGATGGGAACACTTAAGAAGTATTGCCCGACACATTCATTACCGTTCAGACGTGGAGATTGGTATGATAATTGGCCGCAATGTTCCAACCGCATTTCAACCGCTCAGTATAATCTATAGCGATGAAGAAGAACCATGGGCGGAAAAGTACAAATTCGGATGGACCGTGATAGGACGTGTATGTCTAGAACACAAGAAGCTCGCAAACAAAGTCACAGTGAACCTCGTTTCTGTGATAACAAAGAAAGAAATATCTTGGAACCAGACAAAGTCACACATCTTATAGACTATACTCCTAGTAAAGATATAACGTTACCAAAGGAGTTACAAGAGATGATGCAGTTAGATTATAACGAACTGCACTACAGTCGTAGTGTAAGAGGAACCGAATAGACATTGTCAGAAGAGGACAGAAGATTTGTCAAGATCCTTGAAGAAGGCATCCACAGAAATTCTTGAGGTAACTGGGAAATGCCGTTACCGTTCAAGACGGACAAAATCAATTTCCTGAACATTTGTGTGTACTGCTTAAAATCTTTACTTAATCTCAAGAAAAGACTCCAGAAAGATGAAAAGGTATACCAAGACTAGGTAGAGTTCGTCGAGAAGATCCTTGAACGTGGAAATGCAAGTCTTGTACCTGAAGACGAGCTACAAGCACCAGAAGGGAAAATGTGGTTTCTCCCACATTTTCAAGTATACCACCCGAAGAAGCCCGATCAGATAAGAGTCGTTTTCGATTGCATTGCTGTTTTCAAAGACAACTCCAGCAACAAACATCTCCTACCGGGGCCTGATTGGATGAAAGTCTTAGTAGGCGTCCTCACAAGATTCCGGAAGGACGACGTAGCAGTCTCTTGTGATATAGAACAAATGTTCCATAGCTTTTACGTGAGTAAAGAACATCGAGACTATCTGAGATTTTTATGGTTCCAAGACAGTGACATTGACAAACCTATCAAGGAGTATCGTATTAATGTGCATCTATTTGGAGCCGTGTAATTTCCAGGTGTTGCAAATTTTGGGTTGACAACTACTGCGAAAGAAGGAAGAGAGGAATTCGGCAAAAAACCAAGTGAATTTGATGACGGGCTTAAGTCCTTCCCCAGTGTAGAAGAAGCGTTGACTACAATCAAGAATGCGTAAGCTATTTGTGCCTCAGCTAATCTTCGCCTTCACAAATTTGCTAGTAACAGCAAAGAAGTGCTTGAAGCACTTCCTGTAGAAGATTTTTCAAAGGACCTTAAAGATTTGGATTTACAACACGACAACCTCCCTTTACAACGTTCGTTGGGTACGTACTAGTGTATTGAGACAGACACTTTCGGATTTAAAAATGAACTCAAGGATAAACCCTGCACTCGTCGCGGCATGTTGTCCGACGTTTGTTCAATGTACGATCCGCTTGGGATGGCCGCACCAGTGATTCTGACTGGAAAGCAAATGTTCCAGGACTTATGTCGAGACAACTACGGATGGGACGAACCCGTTCCCCATGACATTCTCAGTCAATGGGAAAGATGGAAATCGGATCTTTTTCTGCTGGACAAAGTGAAGATGCCAAGATGCGTTAAGCTTGTAGGCTTCGGAGATCCTGTTAAGGTAGAGATTCACAGCTTCTCCGATGCCATTGACGTTACACCTCGTAAATGTCGAAGGTGAGTTACATGTGAGCTTCCTTATGGCAAAGGCGCGTGTCGCGCCACTGAAGTCGATGTCCACCCCAAGGATGGAACTTACAGCAGCTGTAGTGTCAGTCAACGTGGCGTCTATGCTTAGCAAAGAACTCTGTTACGAAGACATCAAAAAGATATACCATACAGATTCCACATTTGTGCTCGGATATATGAAGCGAGGTGATACCATTCATACGTCGGAAATCGAGTAAAGTGACAGATCAAACCCCAAGCAGTGGCGTTATGTTCCGGGAGATCTTAACCCAGCCGACGAGGCTTCTCGTGGTTTGTCAGCTACCGAACTACTCAAGGATTGTCGTTGGTTCAATGGTCCTGAATTTCTGCGAGAAGCCACAAAGCTAGTGCAGCCCCAGCTCGCAACCAGCCTTGACCAAAACGACAAAGAAGTTAAAAAGATATCCGCGAAGGTTCTGACAACCAAAGACGCTGAAAAAAGAAACACAGACGCTCCAGGAATCCTAGAAACAGAACGTTATAAGCATTTCTCATCCCTTATACGATTGAAGCGAAGTTTCGCCGTCATCCAGCGAATGCTAGAAAGAAAGAGATTTAACAAGAAACACAACTGGAGACCTCAGAAAGGTCCTCTGACTGTGAAAGAGTTTGAAGAGGCAGCAATCCTCGTCCTAAGGTCAATACAACACGAACACTTTGCCACTGAGATCAAGATTATGAAGAAGCTGACAGGAAACAAAAACGAGTTTCAAGATAGGAAGTTCCGTAAAGTCAGAAACAACGCCTTGAAGTTTACTTCAAGCCTCTTCAAGTTGGACCCCTTCTTGGATGATAAGGGTATTATACGGGTCGGTGGTCGTCTGAAGAAAGCAACTAGCCCCTTCGCAATCAAACATCCGACTGTTATCCCGAGAAACGGTCACGTTACTAGTCTTCTGGTGCGTCACCACCACGCCATCTATAGTCATCAAGGCTTCGGCATCACTCATAACCGGATTCGACAAGCTGGATATTGGATTATCAACGGACGCTCAGTAGTATTCCACATTGTTCATTGCTGCGTCATCTGTCGCAAACTACGCGATCGCACAATGGAACAGAAGATAGCCGATTTGCCAAGGAAAAGAATCGACCCAGCACCACCTTTCACGTACACGGGAATGGAGATATTCGGACCGTTCTACATTAAAGAAATAGAATAGAGTTGAAGAGGTGGGGTGTCGTCTTCACGTGCCTTTCTTATCGAGCAGTACACCTAGAGACTCTAAACTCCATGACAACAAATTCCTTTCTAAATGCGCTAAGATGCTTCGTCTGTCAACGTGGAAAGGTCAAAGAGTTGCGATCAGACCAAGGCACAAATTTTATAGGAGGAAGAAATGAACTAACTGCCGCGTTCAAACAACTCGATGAAAACGCCGTTCATAACTTTCTCTCCTCTAAAGATTGCCACTGGATCAAGTTCACTAGCATTGCTCCCTGCGCTTCCCACATTGGAGGAATTTGGGAGCGATTCATCAGAACCATCCGCTCAGTCTTGTCAGCCCTTTGTTAGAGCATGGTGAACTAGATGACGAGTCGCTGCGCACTTTCATGGTCGAAACTGAAAACATCATCAACAACCGTCTACTAACAGTTTCCAACCTCACAGATCAGAGGCACCAGAACCTCTGACCCCAAACCACTTGTTGACGTGCAAGTCCCAAGTTGAACTACAAACACCGGGACACTTCTCTCGACCTGACCTTTACCTACGTAGGAGGTGGAGGAGAGTTCTGTACGTGGCTGATCAGTTCTGGCAAATATGGCGTACCGAGTATAGAAATATGCTGCAACCAAGGCAGAAGTGGACGCGCGAGCATCAAAACGCCAAGGTAGGCGACGTTGTCCTAGTACGTGACGTGAACCTCGCAAGGAACAAGTGGCCACTAGGACGGATAGTAGAGATTTACCCAAGTAACGGTGGCTTTGTCCGCAAAGCACGCATCCTGGCTACTAATGACGGGAAACAAAGTCTTCTCAGACAGGCCCATCCACAAGCTCGTCCTGATCTGCGCAGTAGGCGAGGAGGAAGAAGACAAACGCTAATCTGATGTTACTGACACCAACCAGGGGTAGATTCCCACCCAGGAGCCAGATAAGAGAACTTTGTTTACATTTTTAGCATAAGATACTATGGACACATTTGTTAAGTTTTTTCGTAAGTTTAGTTTCATATAGTAGTATGAAAAGGGAGCCATGTAACGGCTTCCCAGTCGTTCGGGCTACCTGTGCACTTGTTAATATAACTAGTATCAGGCCTGGTTATTGGCATTTAGAGTAACCGTTTTTCAAGAGACACACAAGTCGTAAGTAATCAATTTAATTATCTAGTTTATGTCTTATATTTGTTGTTCAACTGCCTTGTAAATAGGCAATTATCTAGTTTATGTCTTATATTTGTTGTTCAACCGCCTTGTAAGTAGGTAATTACTGTTTATGCCTTGTGTTTTAATTTGACGGGTTTTGTAAATTTTGGAAACAATACGGATAGAAAAACAAAGTCTAGATCGGCCAGACTCGCCAAGTGTTAAACCCAAGACTCAAGAGTTCCCGTAAGACCTGTGCCCTCCCTTAAAGTAGTTTCACTACTAGACAGTAGTTACAATAAATTTAAAAATTCTTAACATCCGTGATGTGGAAGTGCTCGCAAAGACAATGAAACTCAACAATATGGCTTCATTTCGGAATATGGTTTGTCATTGCTCGGACACCTTAATCTAAACAACTACAATACTTAGAAATAAAACAATTGCATGGATTAATGTGGAATTCAATAATCGCGAGTCACCACGACGTTTTAAAGTAATAAGATGAATATAAAACTTAAAAAAATTCACAAACTATTTTAGGGGGTCAGCGGAAAACGAGCAAGGAAAACAATTTGCTTCATTTCGGAACATGGTTTGTCATTGCTCGGACACCTTAATCTCAACAACTACAACACTTACAAACAAGAGAATTATACCAATGAATGTAGGATTCAATAATCTCGAGTCACCAAGATTTTCTAAAACAATAATTTCAATGGTAAGAATAAAAATAGAGACCAACCGGTCTTGTATCAGCTATGATGAATGAACAGCCTTGGTGAATCGAGGTAATCTCGAAGTTTCGTACGAAAGTCTTTCCGGCTATAGTGAGTTTAAAGAACCGAAATTCAAATTTCTAAAGCAGTAGTTATTTATATTTACCATGTAGCAATGCCAATCTGACAAGACTACTAATTAAGAGGAAAAAAAGGAATATTCGAAAGTCGCCATGCCTCCAAAAGTACCCAGAATTTGAATGTGAATATGAATGTGGAAATAAATTTTGTATCTCCTTTGAAGGTCCGTTTGGCCGCGCTCGACCCAGGAAGATTGGATAAAACCGGAAATAGGTTTAAGCATATTTTCGAAAAATGGATTGAATCAAAATTTCACGATATTGAATTAAATACAAAAATCAAAGATTGAGTTAAGTAATTCTCTCCAGAAAGATTAAATTAAAAAATACAAAAATGTTTGAAGTATATTCCAAAGGTATAGATTGAACCAAATTTTACTAAATTGGATTAAATTATAAGAGTTCTTTGTTGGTTTCGGTTTAAATTAAACGACATTTACACAGGATTGAATTGAATCAGTTATTTGCAAGTTTAAATCAAAAAACGGTTTAAATTAAACCAATATTTTGTGGAATAAACATATATTACAAAGGATTGGATTTGCTACAATCGGCTTGGCTTGGTCGGGCTTTCATTCAGAAGTATGATTTTCAAAAAACAATATTTGTAGTTCAATCTAATCTAACTTAAAGTTGAGAGGCGATTCCTTTTCAGCTCAAGATTAATTGCAAAAAAAACCTAAATCTTCGCGTTTTGCTCAAAACCTAACTTAATTTAACTTAACCTCAAAATCTGATGAGCTGCAAATTTTTATTTCAAAACCTATTAGTTTAAAAACTTAAATATGTTTTGACCGTAGTATTTACGTTCGACGTTAGGAGAACGCAATCATAATCTTGCGTAGGCGGAAAAAATCTCGATTTTGTGGTTGATCCAAATCGACGCCATCTTGGATTTCTCCGAGAGGGTCTGAGTTCCATTCCTGAGCAGGCGGAAAAAATCTCGATTTTGTGGTTGATCCAAATCGACGCCATCTTGGATTTCTCCGAGAGGGTCTGGGTGTGGGTCATTTCAGCCAATACGGCATGTAAGCTTCCCATGAAATTACACAACAGTTTATTATTTAACTTCTTGTTTGTTTTTAACTGTTATTACACAGGAATAAGTTTAATCCCTCTACCACAGTGCTAGAAAAATCGGCATCATATCCAACCTTTAAACTATCGAACGCACTTCACTAATCTATGATTACTGCTAGTATAATCAATACTGGTTGAGATCTTTCATCGTTTTCGCTGCATCTTTCTTGCTTTGCGATCATATTTATTAGCAGAAATCTAAAATTAAGGATGTTCAGCAGTGCGAGTTAAGTCTAAATTTTAAATACTCTAAGAGAAAAGTAAAAGAGTTAATAAATTACTGATAGTTTCGACATGTAACGACAATATTACTTTCTATTTTTATAAGATTAATGTTTTTTGGACCAAGGCTCGATATTGATAAATTTTACCTGATTTTTATGTTGTAAATATTTGTTGGAATATCCTTAGTTTCCGAAAATGTTATATTGACATGAAATTCTCTGTTTTTGCTGAAATGACTGTTGTATTGAATAGTCTCAAAGGCCTAATAGAGCTGTATATGGCTTTACCATCTAGGATTTATAGTGCCATTGCAATGCTCGTAACTGTAGTAATGCTTTTCTTTCAAATATGCAAAATTATAATTTCAACCAAGTGTGAGCCTCAGCATTATTCCAAAATTTAAACAATTTCAGTTTTATGAATAATCTTATAAAGAATATTATCATAAAAATGAATAAATTCAATTTGCTATTAAACGTTTTATGAAATATAAAGTTCGTATAGACATGCAAACCAATATCTTTCAGAGAAACTGAATCCGTTAACCATATTCAAAATTTTCTAAGTTAAACTTTAAACTTATATAAAAAGTTCAAGTGCAATGTACTTTTTAGATTATATAGTGAAGACAAATACAGGAAAAAATATAAGAAAACGAGTGCACGTACTTGCATACTGAAACACAGACAAGCTGATGTCCAATATGTGTATTTTCTGCCTTAAACGTTGTGCAAGTCACAACATTTTTATGACAATGCGGACATAACGTGAACACCGGAACATCTTCAAACTCTGTCCATCCATCTTTAGGTGTTTCTTCTTCAACCTTAATCTGAGGCTCCGCTGGCATCGTCAGTCCTCTCTGAACACAGCTCTTCACCCGATCCAGAAAATGTTTTGGTTCTCTTTAGAGAGAATTTCCGTTTTCAGATTTTAATAGTTTTTGTCTTTCATTCTCCATGACTTTGTGAAAAGTGATCTGATTTGACAACGAAGTCAGTTGATCGTATCGGAAAAACATTAATGCTATCTCATAAACCGTGACCAGCCGACTCACATGAAGAATGAACAAAGCCTATCGGGAGTGACTCCAACATCATTGAACTACAAGACTTATCGGGGAGTTGACGTGTATAATTTTAAGAAGAAAAATTTAGCAAGTTTTCAGTTTTTTCTTTTCATTTTTATTTCGTAGGTAAGTATTTGTTTAAAGTAACATGAGGACAAGGTGAAATGAGCTCTGCACGAATCACATTTAAATTTTTCTCCTAGAATGACCTTGCAAAGGCATTCGTCGGCCATACGAACGCAGAGATGCCAAGGTTGAAGAAATGTGGGAGATGTGATCTTGCCAAGTAAGCTTAGAATCAATAGGCACACCAAGGTACTTAACATAGTTTTTCATTTCTAATGTTACATACTTGTTTATATTGCTATCGAAGATATTAATTTTAACATTGTAATCAATCCTCCTTTGACGAGGGTGAAAAATAACGAAATTAGATTTCTGTACATTTAGAGTTAATTTATTTACCATTAGCCAATTAGTAACTTTAGAAAGCTCATAGTTAACAGTTTCTTCAAGAATTTTTAAGTTTCTATTTGCATAAAGTAAGTTTGTGTCGTCAGCAAACAAATAAAAATAAAATTTATTTGAAGACAAGTATATGTCATTTATATAAATAAGAAAGAGAATGGGGCCAAGGACAGATCCCTGAGGTACACCACAGCGACAGAGCTCCTTTTGAGATATATGAGAGCCTATTTGAGTAGTCTGGTGTCTGTTTGTGAGGTAAGAGGAGAACCAATTGTTGATTATTCCTCTAACCCCATAATATTCAAGCTTAGAGAGTAAAATAGAATAATCAAATCAGTACCTAAGAGGAAATATGCGTGGGAAAAGATGTTTAAACGCGCCTCACCACGTCAACCAAGACAACTACAAACGGATAAAGAAAAGAATTTTACAATGCATTGGTGCAAGCTCTGTTTCGAAAACATGACATTCATCACTTTTCAACTTTTGGAGATGCGAAAGCTTTGTGGGTTGAACGGTTTAATCGCACCTTGAAAGATCGCATGTATCGTTATTTTACAACGGCCAATATCCTAAAATACATGGACTGTGTTTAACCAGAGGAACTCATTACGTGACTTTACCCAGCACTGCCTCCATCAATGAATTCCCAGTGAACAAAGCCAACAGTTACAAAGTATGATTACCTCAACGGTTGGAACTTGTAGGACCTTTCTGGAAGGTAGCGTTTTAAAAGCGATCGCACTTTACCGGATGCTACGGATAACATTATGAACCGTTTAGGATATGGAGACTTGACCCTACCCGATGAGAAAAACATTGCCTAAAGTGACTTGGAGGGAAAAGATTTGTTTACAACCTATACCCTAACAACTAAGTTGAAACAAGCTAGGGGGTCGGTGGATATTTCGTCCTCCATAGCACGAAAATGGACAGGAGCCACAGGTGAATCGTTCATGACCTCATTCGTGAAATACATCAATAACCAGTAAACCTACGTGTTATCAAAGGCTGACAACACCTCCAATCCTGTCCCTGTGGGAATGTTGGAGGGCCCCATCACGAAAAAGAGTTTCGTGCCTAGAATCTACACGGAAACCAGAGGAAGCCAGATAGAAGTGGTTGTAGATAATAGTCAATTACATATAATAGATAAGGCATCCCGCACCCAAGATCCCGCCTTACGCATCCGCACCGACCTGGTCTTGAAAATGGGGTGGATTGAGAGGGACAAAAATGGAACTTATCAAGTAGGACCTAATCTCCTGATTGAAGGAAACAAGTGCACCATCAACTACTTTGGGCCGCAGGGTGTCTTCTATGTAGCAGGTAGAGAGACTGCCTATCCCACCTACGCTACGCTATCATTCAGCCGTTAATACCATTGAATCATCCCCCCTGTTCAATTGGCGTTTCACCAACCTAAATGTAGCGTACGATTACCTGCGAGGATCCCCCGCACCTTGATGGTGTACAGTGATGTGGCAGTAAGCAGTATCGTGGGTGGTCAAATCACTAACTTGTTGAGGGAAATACCATACAATCGCTAAGAGAAAGGCACCATGTACATTGAACCCCGACATTTCCAATTCCAACCTGTTCGTAGCAACATCATTTAAACGGTGGAAGTACATACTAGTGAAAAAATTGGTAGATTGGTGATCTTTGACAGTAACAAGCATACGAGCATTACCTTGGTATAAAAAGACACCATTGCTCTATACAAAGACTATTTGGAACGAGACACGCGAGGAGGTTGAAATCAGTACGGTCATCGCTTTAAAGACAATCTTGCCTTTGCCGGAGCCTAAGAAACATTGCGTGGTATTGATGTGAACAGATTAATAAAACAAGGGTTAGACGAAGGAGTACAGAGCATCAGTACCTCAGCTATAAAAGCCAAAGCGGAAAACGATTTTAAACAAGGTGCTAAGCGTGAACTAAAACGTAAAGTGAGCAACTCTCTACCAAGAAGAGCCGTTAAACGTATTAGAACACTACCCCGTCGGACCTTGAAACGAACAGGAGATAGTTTTGATTTATATGCCTGTCACACCTATTCCTAACAGACCCCGTTTCCAACGAGGTCCACGTGGTATGTCTTGACGCGGTCTCTCATTCTATGATTTGTTCAGATCATCCATTGGGATTGCCAATAACCATTGAGGCAGAGGTATAAAACAGAGACGCCGACGTCGTACACCTATCAGATCAGGAACTTTATAAGCAACGTGGACGGGGATGGCTACGGTAACTGCAGGTTCTCGGGGAAAATCCAAATAATCATCTGTGCAAGACTGGCAGGAAAAAGTTTGACGTTCTGCGTTCGGCCCCGACGTGAAACGACTCACTTTTATTATTCTTTGTCGCCTTTTCTGCTATCTAAACGTTAAACATTCCCGGGAGACAATTTAAAATAATTTTCGTTGCTGTTTTCTTTCATAAAGTGAGATTATTCTGTAATTTGATGGATTGTATTTAAACAGAAACGTCGATACGGCACCATTTGACGAACTATTTGAGTAAGAAATGTAATGTAAATATAAGTTTATAACTTATAACCTAGGCTCACACTGATACCAATCGAAAATTCGCCGCTCAGGGTCACTCAAAAGTCAAACAGTTTGACAAGAAGATATTCTTAACAGATTTAAACGGGCAAACAGTACTACAACGTATGCTGCCGTTTTGTTTTTTTTATCTGCAAGCAGAATTTCAGATAATTTTGTCGCGCCGGTCGACAAACATCTACCGAGAATGTTTTCTTTCAATTTACTTTGTAGGATTATGAAAAACTGTATGTTTAGGTTATATAACGTATTTTTGGGTTCAACATAACAACGGCAGAGCTTCTCATGAAGCGAATTCGGTGGTTCGTTTAACTCGGCAATCTGCATTTAGGGCAACAAAAACTTTAAAATGTTTGACTGTGTAACGCTTGTAAATATGTTCGAGATTGTAAAGATGAGAAATAATCTAATACGCTTTTAAAATAAGGAAAAAAATATCTTGACGTTTCGAGGCTTTAGCCGCTTTATCATCAGCGGATGATAGCATTTAATTAACTAATGTGTATTTTAATAGAAAGGGACAATTTAAAGAAGGTTATACAGTTTTATTAAATAGGTTTTCGTGATTCATTTTCAGTGTGAATTAAACCAGCGGAACTGATTATTAAACTATGAAGAGTTGCCTTGTATTCTGCAGGTTATTATTTTTTCTAAAGTTGAAAGGTGATTCTATGATAAGTGTTTAAAGCGTACAGGAGTAGAAGTTCGTCATCGTTTATCACACCATCATCGTGGCTAATCAAAAGTTGATTTCGAACTTCTTTCAAAGATATCATGAGCGGCGTTTTGTAATGGCTGCTTAACTGTTTAGAAACTCCCGCCACAACGGCTTTCTCTCCCCAGTTATTTGCGGGTTTTGGAGTCCCCGTCGCCGTCCCTGTTTTCGTTGCTTAAAGTTCCTATCATCGCGACGAAGACGCCGGTAACATGAAAGTTGTTCCTTTCGCTGGATCGAAACTCGCTTTTGGGAAATGAAGTGCAAATGTTTGTTCTACTTTCTACGGATATGAGTATCAATAAAAAAAGGTTTCCAGAATTCATACCCCTAGTAGAAACTATTTATCCGATGGAATTTTTTATTCCAGCTACAGATACTTTCATTGATTTGAACCGATCGTATTTCAGTACAACTATACGTCTGAAGAAAAATGACGGAGGTAAAACCGAGGCAGCTGACAACATTTACCCAGTCATTAATCCTCCACACACCCTTATCAAACAGTTCACTGTGCGTTGGAATAGCGTTCTCCTCGATCCACAAACAGACACTTATTCACCTTTCAGCCTCCAACGTATTACTTCAATGCTGTGGGAGTAGAAAAGATCTCAACAAAGATGATATTAGTATGAGGTTTCATATGTGGACTGTTGTGGTGTATTCACCTCTGTACAAGTAAATCAGTGATACCAGACATATACCCAGAGACAAAACATAAAAATTGCTACCACCAGTAGCGAGTGCCGCATTTACACCCTTCCAGACACTGTGAGAAATTTTGATCAGGGTCTCTTGCACTCGGATGCTCTGAATGGTTCGTACACCCGTCACCCGCATGCATTTCAAAACTTTGGTGTACAACGCATGAAAGAAGTGATTCGTGGAGAAGATTATCCTTACCCCATGCTGGAACTGAGTTATAACAACAATGGAGCAAGCATGATCACCCCTGGAATGTGGGGAGATGGACGTAATTGTACCTTGCTTGTGTTTGATAATACGGCCAGCGGTAACTTGGATGGACCCTAAATGAATCCGGAACAACGAGGAGACACTCGCATTGTATTTCAACTAGGAGCCAACATAGCATATCCAATAAGTGTGATGATCTACGCTCAGTTTGAAACTCTCTCCTCATCGATCCTAAAGGAGTTGTGTTGTATGACATGTACAGCTAAGCATGGAATTTGATGCCGTCTCTACCAACCAATTAGCCTTACTCGCCAAAAGTGAAGAGTCGTTACGACCTCATTTTGAAGGGGTCTTTGCGGCTGATACTTTACCCAAGACGCCTTATTACAGTGTACCACGCGGTTACATTGTGAACACGGATCCTCATACCAAACCAGGAACTCATTGGATTGCTTTATGGACCCATGACTACGTGTGTGAAATCATAGACAGTTTTGGGTTGCCTTTAGCAGTTCACAAGACCCCCCATTTACAAACGTGGTTGCGAAAACATTGGACCGTATTTGAAAGCAATACGCAAATTTTACAGGCTATTAATAGTGCTACTTGTGGACATTATGCATTACGATTTCTGGTTGAACGGAGTCAAGGCTTAACCCTTAGACAATTTTTAGAACAATTTGATCCGTATGATTATGTATATAATGATGCTCTTATAGCCAGTTGGATGAAACAAAAAATGTTACATTATGTAGAGCCTGTAGAAATACGTGAAGAATTACTTTATTTAAAAGAAATGTAAGGACATATGTCCCGATTAAACTCGAATGTTCTGTTGATATCTTCTACATGATAATGGATTTAATAACGTTCTCCATCTGGTCTAGCTTTCTCCAACATTCATAATTGCTATAGTGTATGGCAACCCCTTTTTGATACCAAGCAAAAGCAAGGGGTGACTTTTCACAAAAGTATACCTCAAGTGAATCAACTCAATACGTGGTATAGAATATTCAAAGGTGGATTATTGATTCTCGATGATTTAATGGATGAAGGATCCAATGATAAAGTTGTTTTGGATTTGTTAACGAGAGAATCCCATCATCGTAACATTACTGTTTTATACTTGATCCAAGACTTGTTTCCTCGAAGAAAATATGCGAAAACCATTTCACGTCATGCCCATTACATTATTGTCTTTAAGAGCCCACGAGATCAAACAGGGATACGGATTCTTCTCCAGCAAATGTTTCCCATGTATTTGCGCCAAGCCTTAGAAGTATATATGAAAGCCACATCGCTACCCTTTGATTAGATGTTGGATTTACATCCTGCTGCAGACGATCAGTATTGTTTATATACCAAGATCTTGAAATGTGAGGGGTATACTCATACTCACCGTCGTCGTCAATGAGTCGAAGTCCTACATTCGAGCAACAATTGGCAAGGGAACAAGCACGACAAAGCCGACAACGTAAAGGAGGGCAACAAAGTGATTTAAGTGATCTTTAAGCTATTGCTGACTTTGCATTTGCATACGAAGATGAAGACGAAGAACTACTTAATCGATTTCGGACCGATTCCCTTACAGACAAGAAATCCAAACCCTTCACCTCAAGATCAATCTACAAATATTGGAGTAGGTGCCACACTCCCCATTTCTATTACCAAGGAAGAGATGCAAGAACCTTTTCAAATAACAGATGATAATGTTAATGATTTGCTGCAACCTTCCAGCACACACAATCTGCTACCAATGTGGGTGCCTCTACAACTCTATCCTCGCGTACCTCAACATCTCAATGTTCCCGTACACGCACCTCAACAACGCAACAGGCTTCAATTCAATACCCAAAATAATCAACTCTATATTTTAACGGTGCCTCAACAAACAGGAACCTCTGCTACCAATGTGGGTGCCCCAAGATCTCAAGCACGACCAGATGACAATAATAATTAGGAGATGCACCGTACCTTCGAACAATTGCGTGAGGAAGAAAATCAGCGTTTACAAGGACGTAAAATCCAGGTTGCCACGCATACCAATACCATTACGACAGTATATAAAGGCAACCGTTCCCCTCAAACTCAATGTATATCGGCAAGAACCACTGGTGGTCAGGTTGTTCAAAAAAGAAGATGTTTATGTAGACATGAACCATGAATATCCAAGACTCCTTGTATAAACATTATTTTTATTGGTGGTGTCATCGCAAAAACTATCAGCGATTAAAACTCATACAATGTATTAGGAATGTTTGTGCAATCCTCTATTTGTGCACTGGTACAATAGCTGCACCCCTCACAAACAATGTGTGGATTGTCGTTGCTCTGAGTTGGTTCTCTATGGTTCTCAAAGGAATCATGGATTTTAAAGACTATGATACTAAAGTCCATCTGAGTCTTGTGGCGTATACGTCGTATGCCAAATGTTTAACGTCTATGAATGCTGAGGAATTATTATGGAGACATCACATGATGATTGATCTAGCCCCTATTGTTCCTAATCGTATTTGACAAGCCTATGCTCTTCCTATTGAAGATCATCTTGTTGGTGGTGTAAAAGGTCCAGACAGTCTACAGACTACCCTATATAAAGATGCCACGACGAAAACGAAGAATCGCTTCACGGAAACGAGCTTTAGCCAAACGTAGAAATAGTATTGCTCTGCATCAAAACGTTGTCTTCCTTCCCAAAGGAGGTATTCAATCACATAGGAAACCTCATCCAATTGGTGATAATTTCATATCAGATAATGGACGTCTTGGTATAGGGCTGTGGAATAACACCCTTGGCAACATAACTGGTCTCAAACTATAAAATGCCTAGACAACGAGTGCTACGACGTAAAAGAAAAAGAAGGACGTGGTTTACGACGATATATTCCGCCTCAACGTGCTCACTGTTTTGGCGGTATTGCTGCTGCTCTGAGATTATTACCACTACTTATGAATAAATAAGAGTTGTAGTGCCAGACAAGCTGAGAAGAAAAATCCTAGAAGAGCTGCGCGAGGGACATGTAGGAGTTGTCAAGATGAAAGGACTGAGCAGGAGTTACGCTTGGTGGCCAGGTATCGACTCAGAAGTTGAGAACACTTCTTAATCTTGCAGTAGTTGTCAGTTAACACAAAGGAACCCTCCTTCGGCACCCTTACATAAGTGGGAAGTCCCAGAAAAACCTTGGAACCGGGTAAACATAGACTATGCAGTACTTCAGTACAGAAACTGCCCATATACAACCACAGGAAACTCCCCTGCTGTATTGTTAATGGGGCGAAGTCTTCGTTGTCGCCTGGACCTGATGAGACCAGATATTGGCAGAAGACTGCAGAATGCTCAGAATGCACAAATCATCCAAAATACTGCACAGAGAATGTTGAGCTTTGAAGTAGGACAAACCGTGCTTGCAAGGAATTTTGGAAGAGGTCACCGCTGAACCGCAGTTGTGCATAAGCAAACTGGACCCATATCGCATCTGGTAAAAATAAGAAATACCCACTGGAAAAGGTACTTTGATCAGTTGCGATCAACCGAACTCTTAATGCCTTCAGAGACATTAATCAGACATGAGCTACCAGAGACAGAGGAGGAAGAAACTGCTCCCCAGCAAACTACGGTGTGTGCTGACAAAGCAGTTGACAAAATACCACCATCAGACATACCTATGAGACAGGAACCAACGGTACCGGATAGTCCGAGTAGACCAAACAGCAGACCATCAGCTGTCAGAGTGAGGCATCCCCAAAGCCTCAAGTTTTAGATGGAGTTCCCGCGTTAGAACAAACAGAAAAACCCATGGAGCCGTAACCAGAAGGCAGACCCAAAAAAGAGTCCAAGGCACCAGTCTGGTTCAAAGACTTAGTCTCAACTTAGGACTTAATTTACCTGAGTAATTTACAAAGCTTAGACATTGTTGAACTTAAAGTTGTTGTTTTATTGCAGAGATGTTTGAGTTTTACAAGTTTCATAGTTTTATACATTTTTAATAGGGACTTTCCGAACGTTTCTAGAATTAGAACGAGGGGAATGAGGCGTATTACGTCGTTATCACGAGTAAACTCGTTGACATTTTAAAAATAACTCTCGCTCGAGTATTATGGCGCAAGTAGAAGCTGTTTTATTTTGAACGTTAAATATATATTTAACACACAAAAAATAAAAAAAGTGGACAAACCATTCATTGAGAAACTCAGTGACAACAAAACATTATAAATAATAGAGAAACAAAACAACATAAATATCAATGTATTCGGGTATGAAAACGCACAACCATATCCCATATACATACCCAAGGAAAACAATGAAGACCAAATGAGTCTCTTATTATTCACAAAAACGAAAAAAGACGAAAACAAAGAAAAAGTAAACAGCCATTACATATTAATCATACTTCAATAAGTTCATGTTCAGCGAAACAAACACAAAAATAAAAAAACACTTCTCTATGCATTGTCAGCAATGCTTCAGTTCAGAAAGAGTTTTATCCAACCATAAAGAAAACTGTATTGAGATCAATGGAGCGCAAGCAATCAAAATGCCTGACAACAGCAACAACATTTTAAGATTCGACAACTTTCATAAACAGCAACCAGTACCATTCGTCATATATGCCGATTTTGAAGCAATCACAAAAAAGGTTCATGGATGCAAACCAAAAGACGATAAATTATACACTGAATCTTATCATAAACACACAGACTGTTGATATGGATACAACGTCGTATGTTGTTATGATGACAAATACACAAAACCAATAAAAGTATATGGAGGTCAAAGTACAGTACGCCAATTCATGATAGATGAGGTCAAATATTGTAAAAAAACAATGTATTAACATTTTAATGCAACAAAAAATACATACAACATGATTCAATTGTAAAAGACCATTGTCACATAACTGGAAAATTCCGAGGTAGTGGTCATAGACATTGTAATTTGAGACTTAGAGTAAACCCTGACGAATTAAAAATTCCAGTAATATTTCATAATCTCCGTGGTTACGACAGTCATTTTATAATGCAAGAGATTGGATACATTGTTAAAAAGTATCCATACAATGACAAGAAAGGAAACAAAAAAAGAAATGAATATAAATGCCATTCCAAACAACATGGAGAAATACATGGCCTTCGTGCTTGGCGACCATTTGACGTTCATTGACAATTTCCAATTCATGAGTTCGAGTTTTGCGAAACTAGTAAGTAACCTACCGAAAGAATCATCGAAATACTCATCAAAAAAATTCAAAGATAGATAATGTCCCAAAAAGGAATATACCCATATGACAACATGGACAGTTTCGAGAAATTTAAAGAACAATTATATAAAAAGAAGATTTTTACAGCATTCTGAATGATGAAAATATCTCAGATGAAATTTACGAACAAAAAAAAAGTATGGAAGACATTCAATATAAGAAACATGGGTGAATATCATGATCTATACCTGGAATTCGACTTACTTCTATTGACCGACGTATTCGAAAATTTCAGGAAAACATGTTTAGCATATTACAAACTCGACCCATGTCATTATTTTACCAGTCCTGGTTTATCTTGGGATGCCATGTTGAAAATGACTGACATCCAACTAAAACTCATGACCGATGTAGACATGTTCCAGTTCATTGAGAAAGGCATCAGAGGTGGTATTTCATACATAGCAAACCAATATGGATATGCACAATGGCTAGAAATGCTGGACAAATGTGGGAGGAGCTTATATATAGAGGCCAGTTGACCTGCCACTTACCGAACGTAAGACAGGCAAATTTGGAGAGAAAAGAATAAATTATACCGTGTAAAATCCCATAAAAATTATGTGGTAACCCTTTAGTGAATTGTTTCTCATTGAAAAACAACAGACCGGAACACTGAGCAGTGTTTACATAATAGAAATATCGCGCCTAACGAACTCCCGCGAATAGTCCTGTCCCAGTTCTTTTTAAGTTTTATGCTCCTATGTTTTGCAAAACAGACTGGTATCTAAATTGTATTCAAAATAGAAAGGCTACCAAGCTCAC
>JAOTRI020025477.1:0-18453 GCA_028564885.2 Zoanthus sanctaehelenae | reverse complement strand
AAAGTTATGCGCGACAAACAAAATGTCAACGTTCATCTAGAAGTTTCTAACAATAAACTATTAATGAGTACTGAACATTCCCCACACCTTGGAGAATATGCATATAATTCTACTAAACAATCATGTACTTATTTATTTATTAACAAAACAAAAGTGTTCATGAGCTCGATAGAGCTTAATTGAATATAAAGTTATTCTAGATCCTCCAAAAGCAAGACTAATTTCGTAATGGGTCTTTTCAACAGTCCATTCTTCGTCTTCACAGTGGTCACTCTGCATTTTCCATCTTTACCAGAGTGTAGTTCTTGTACTCTTCCCATCACCCATTTAGTGGGTGGCAGGTTATCTTCTTTAATAACTACCAAATCTCCCACTTTAAGGTTTTTCCTTTCATTATGCCACTTTAGCCTTTGCTGTAGAGTAGACAAATATTCTGTTGACCATCTTTTCCAGAAGTTCTGATAAAGTTGTTGAAGATGTTGCCATCTACTTAAACGGTTAACTTTAACTTCACTGATATCGGGTTCTGGGAGCTGATTTAATGGCTCACCGATGAGAAAGTGTCCCGGAGTCAGTGCTTGTAAATCAGATGGATCGGTAGAGATTGTAGTAAGCGGACGAGAGTTCAGGCAAGCTTCGATTTGGCACAGAACAGTTGACATCTCTTCAAAGGTCAGACCAACATCACCAACGACACGTCTTAAATGATATTTCACACTCTTAACTCCAGCCTCCCACAGTCCTCCAAAATGACTTGCTTTTTGCGGCATGAAATGCCATTCGATCTGATCTTGTTGTAAGGTCTTTCTTACGATATCATTATGCTCATTTTTGGAGATAAATTGACGTAACTCTCTGTTCGCTCCCACAAAATTCGTTCCATTATCACTGAACATGCTGCTAGGTTTTCCACGGCGAGAGATGAATCTTCGAAACGCTACCAAAAAGGCTTCTGTTGACAGACTTGTAACTAATTCGAGATGAACGGCTTTGACCGCCAGGCACACAAACAAGGCTATCCAGCTCTTTTCGTTTCTACGACCACGTCCACGTCCAATTTTCAGTAAGACAGGTCCAGCATAATCTACACCTGTAGTGTTGAAGGCTTTTTTTGGTGTCACTCTTTCTTTTGGTAGTACACCCATGATCTGCTCTAGTGGGGTCGCCTTGTTCCTACGACACGTTACGCATTTATGAAGAGATTGTCGTATCACGTTTCTAGCGCCAATGATCCAATACTTTTGTCGCAGAGTGGCTAAGAGCAGTTGTGGTCCAGCGTGGAGGTTCTTTAAATGCTCATAATCAATAATCAATCTCGTCAGCTCGTGATTCTTTGGGAGAATTATGGGATACTTTCTGTCGCGAACCATCGTCGCTCGATCGAGTCGTCCCCCAACACGTAAAACATCATCTTTGTCCAAGAAGGGATTCAGAGAAATCAACTTACTGCCGCAAGGAATCGTTTTCTTTACCTTTAAACAATTGATCTCTGTACTAAATCCTTCACTTTGTACATCTTTTACTAGTAGTAACAGAGAACTCTTCAATTCTTCAGTTGTCAAAGGACCTGTCCTTGAGACGTTTGTTTTTCCTGGGGACCAACGAC
This sequence comes from Zoanthus sanctaehelenae, assembly GCA_028564885.2. Lineage (NCBI taxonomy): Eukaryota > Metazoa > Cnidaria > Anthozoa > Zoantharia > Zoanthidae > Zoanthus > Zoanthus sanctaehelenae. The sequence goes on along the minus strand of JAOTRI020025477.1, from coordinate 16,847 downwards.
GACACCAAGATAATACACGCAGAACCTTCATGAATGAGGAATATTGGAACAAACTAAGAATGGATTTGGTTGACGATTTGCTTATCGTTGTGGTGTGACTCTTTCTGTGTTCCACAATGCTTTCCTCTGTAGACGAGATACTTGGTTGAAGTGGCCAAGCTTCGGGTCGTTCAGACAACCATGCAGGGGCTCCAAACCAATCTGTACACTTTACGAATTCACTTGCATTTACTCCTCTACTTACGATGTCAGCTGGGTTAACGTCTGTAGGACAATAATACCAATTCGACGGGTAGACTAGGTCTTGAATTTGACTCACACGATTACCAACAAAGGTCTTCCATTTGTTCGGATCTCCTCGTATCCAACATAAACCAACCATCGAATCAGTCCAACAGTAAATACCAGGCTCCAAATTACAGAATGCCGTTTGAATTCTTCTCATCAATTTAGCCAGAAGGTGAGCTCCACACAATTCCAAACGAGGCAATGAAATTTTCTTTAAGGGCGCGACTTTCGACTTGGCAGCAATCAGTCTTGACAGCGTATCCCCATTCGAAGTCAAAGTACGCAGATAGACCACAGCAGCATATGCAGACTCAGAAGCGTCACAAAATCCATGTAATTCATATCTTGTAACAGTTTCTTTAGGCACAAGGCATCTAGAAACTCGCAGCTTTGTAAGCTCTGTGAGTCCTGCTCTCCAAAGTCTCCATTCATGCAGAAACTCCTCCGAAAGGGGCTCATCCCAAGATACTCCGAGCAACCAAAGTTTTTGAAACATGATCTTTGCTTTGACTAATACTGGTGCTAACAGTCCCAGAGGATCAAACAGTCGTGACGAATCCGCTAAGAATTGGCGTTTAGTAATTACGTTGACATTAGACAAACATTCAATAGGTTGTACTTTAAATAAAAATTCATCCTTCAATGGACACAAGTACATACCAAGAGTCTTAATCACGTATTCAGACTGTCCCAAGTCTAAGTTGAAATCATGTTTCATCTCACGAAGATCCTGTGGTAGCTCTTCCAGTATTTCAGTACTGTTTGACGACCACTTTCGGAGATTAAATCCACCTCCCTTTAGCATGTCAATTAATTGTCGTTGAGTTTCCATTCCTGTGGGAATATCAGCAGCTCCGGACAAGCAATCATCCATGTACATATCTCTTTTGATGATAGGCGATGCAAGAGGATAATTCTCTTCTTCATCATTCGCTAATTTGACAAGAACTCTTTGCGCGTGATATGCAGAAGAAGCAACACCAAATGTCACTCTTGTCATCCTATATTCTTGAACAATCTCACTTGGATCTTCTCTCCAAAGAAAACGATGGAAATTACGATCATGTATATTAAGCTCCACTTGTCTATACATCTTGGCAATGTCTGCAGAAAAGGCTATGGGATGAATGCGAAAACGTATCAGTATGTCGAACAAATCATCTTGAACTTTTGGACCAACCATCAGACAATCATTTAAAGATGTTCCAGTGGACGACTTAGCAGAAGCATCAAAGACCACGCGAAGTTTCGTTGTAGAACTAGAATCCTTTACTACACCATGGTGAGGCATGTAATAACTATTGACATCATTTAACTCGTCGCTTGGCACCCTTTCAGCATGATGTAACTGTAAATATTCCTTCACATTAGCGTTGTAACTTTCCCTGAGCTTTGAATCACGAGACAGACGTCTTTCATTTTGTAGCAGACGGTTGAGAGCCTGGGAACGACTCTCCCCAAGAGTGAAATTATTTTTAAATGGAAGTGAAACAACATATCGACCATCACTGCCACGGTACGTTGTGCTTTGAAAGTGATCCTCACATTGCTTTTCTTCCAACGACCAACATTTAACAGAGGGTATTTCTTCTACTTCCCAGAATCTTCTTAATAAGTCGTCGGTCTCGACAAAATGAGACAGAGTGCTGTTATGTTCCACGTAATTATAATCCTCAGAAAACATGACTCTCGTTTCAGTTTCTTTAGCTTTCACATCAGACAACCTTTTCTTTGCTGATCCAGTAATAATCCAACCAAATATAGATTGCTGAGCTAATAATTGTCCATCAGGACTCTTACAAACTTGCATACCATCCAAAATAAGACGAGAATAAACATCTGCACCCAAAAGCATATCCACTGGACCAGGAGTTGTAAAATGCTCATCAGCTAATTGCAGATCCCGTAGTACAGTCCAATCCAGTTCCATTACGGCGCTTTGCGGTACATTTGAAGTAATACGATCGATTACAAGAGCATTGAGCTCAACACAATTCTCACTATGCAGCGAAGACAACACAATGCATGCAGCTTGAGTAATTATTCCTTTAGAAACACCTCCAATTCCATGTACATTTATTTTGTTGTTCAACTTTGATCCCTTAAGACGCAAACGTTGAATAAATCCTCTTGTCACAAAACTTGATTGAGAACCAGGGTCCACCAAAACACGACACAATATCCCCTGACCACAATAAGAGCGAGCGTTAACTAGTGCAGTTGCCAACAAAACTTCCTTATTGATATTAGACAGCATTCCAATCAGCGTAGAAACATTATTAGAGTTAGACCTTGATGCATTTAAAGCTTCGACGTTTTCCTTAGGTTGATCATCTACATGAAGCGTGGGGTGGTGTTTTTTCTTACAAATTCCACAGCTTGCTGGCTTTGGGCATTTAGCAACAAAATGCTGCCTTGAAAAACAATTGAGACAAAGCTTTAATCCAATAATCTTAGCCTTTCTTTCATGCGCATTCAAACGCGTGTAATCTGGACAATAGGCTAAACGATGGTCACCTTCACACAAAAAGCAATTGTTCTTATGAACAACATTGAGACATTTCGTCGTAGCTTGTGCATTTGCCTTGTAAGAATAACTAACTCTTTTTGCTTTCTCCTCTGAAGACTCCAAAGCGTAAGCAAAATCATTCAAAAAATCCAACATCTGTTTAAACGTAGGGTTGACAACATTAGCTGTAGACTTTTCCCATTCAAAACGTGTATCAGAATCTAACTTTTTCTTACAATGATAAACCAACAATGAATTCCATTGATCAACAGGCTCGCCAATATTTCTTAACGCTTGAATATTTTCATTCATAATGACACATAATTTGCGAATATTACTTGCGTTTTTTTTAACTATCGTAGACACATTAAATATATTATCCAAGTGCGCTTCTCTGATGTTTTTAATATTTTCGTACCGGCCTTTAAGTAGATCAAGAGCAATACCATAATTTGTATCATTCAAATTCAGATTTTTGACAAGGGCGGCGGCATCTCCCTTGAGACATGCCTTCAAATATTGAAGCTTCTGTACTGGCGCCAAACTAGAATTAGAATCCACTGCAGATTTAAAAGTGTCGAAAAACTCAGACCACTCAGAGTAACCACCACTAAATGATTTTAAATCCAACTTGGGCAACTTTGCATTCATATTAACATCCTTTTTAGAGATACTTGAAGCAATTTCCTTTAAAGATTCCTGTTGATGTGTTGTAATCTGTTTCAAAGATTCCGTTTGTGCATTAATTAACTCCTTGAAAGCTTCCAACATGTTATGTTCTCCGTCTTTATTCCCTTTGTTTTCTTCCGGGAAAAAACTTTGACGCAAGATATCAATAATTTCCTCACACCTTGTACACTTCTGCTCAAAGGATAAATAAGCTTTTTGAACATTTCCTAGTAACTCAGGTTTTATTTCGACACAAAGCTCTTCAAAATAAGACTCATATTTCTCACGATACACAATTAAAGCATTTCTCTTACTTTCCAAAGTCTTAGCTGTAGTTTTGACTGCTCCAGTAGTTTCATCAGGTTTCACGCTTGAAAGATATTCGTATATAACTTCAACTTGAAACTTCACACCTTCACATTTCTTGAACAAACGCTCCATAATCAGTTATCGATATTATCCTGGCTGATATCCTTGGGTCGCTTGTTCACGTCCGGTTCGAAGGACCATGTTCATTGCTTGATATAACTCTTCATATATCCAGTACTATAGTTCGATTCGGTTCAGTTCGGTTCGGTTCGGTTCGGTTCTTCATCTTCAAAGCTTTCAACTCAACACCCTAAGTATAAACATTCAATGTTCATATTTATATCCTAAGTTCACGTGCAAATGAAGTTATGCATAAGATTCCACGTGCACATAAAGTTATGCGCGACAAACAAAATGTCAACGTTCATCTAAAAGTTTCTAATAATAAACTATTAATGAGTACTGAACACTTTGATTTCAGTTGATCCGCAAGCTCGGAGCTTATCAAGGAAGCGTTACTTTGGTCAGCTAAGTTCGAGTAAACGCGCTTTGTGGAGTTTAGTCCATTTTTTTTGTAAACCTTTACCAGGACAATTTTGCTACACGATAACCCTCCCTCCTCTGCCGAGCAAAATGTTGTGCATTTACTCGTTAACACTTGTGTTTCTGACACAGTTTGGTCTTTGTCTAGCAGAACAATATGGCGCTGGTCGCCGCAAATTCTGCAATTAATCTTAACGTGGCGTGAAGCTGCGTGATGGTCGGTCGAAAGGCATTTAAAACAAAGTCCGGCTTTCAAAATGAAGTCTGTCTCAAAGGTATTTCTGTGGGGTGCTTTGGCGGGTTTATGATGGGCACCGGAATAAATTGGGGGAAAGAACTATGATCAAAATATGACTGGCAAGATATTGGTGCAGCGCTTTCGTCAACCCAGGCACTACCTGTTTTTCCATTCTTAAATACTTCCGGCGCTCGTGTTACATCAATTCTCTCTTCGGGCTCTTCGAGCAAAGCTTCGTCAATTGCTTCTAATTTAGCGTTCGCTACAGCTTCTTTTTGAGCGGCCGAGAGAAAGGCTTTTTCATGTTCGAATTCTGCTTAGCGCTGTTTTTGTTCCCATTTTCGCTGTGTAATTGCGCGCTCGTATACAGGCTCCTTTTTTGCGGCAGCGGCTTCCGACATAGCAAGAATTCTTGCAGCAGAACTTCCACTTGAACCGGAAGATGATTTGGACCGCTTGCTTTTTGTACATCTAACAGATAGCGGTGCATTTGGTGCTATCGCTCGCGGCATCGACGTCTCTGACAATTCGTCGCTATTTCTATTTTGCTTACAGAGACAAACAAGCTCCTGTACAACAGTGTCGTATTTCAAGGCGAGGGCCTCGAGATTAGGCAAACGATCTCCTATTTTTTCTCCTATATTCACGTTCTCCACCGCCTCTCGTAGCTAGCATGACAGTTTGTCAGCCTTGCTGAGGTTTTGATCTATAGCGTTTTGGAGGGCCTTGTACGTCAAGGTAATTTGTCGTTTGTGGCCCTTCGCGACATCGACCAGGTCTTCTTCGGTTTGTTGACTCATAATGCCTTAATGGCTTTCAAATAAATCTTAGGGCTTACCTCTCTCCGATGTAATTCAAACTTTGGAATCAGACTTTCACTGTCGCTTTCTCGGCTATCGCACGTTTGATATTGTGTTGCCAAAAACGCCAGTTCAACCAGTCTGCACGAACGGAGATTTTTTTCTTTTAATTACAGCCGTTACAATACATGCGGTGAAACTAAGAAATATAAAATTTGAGCTAGAAACTAAAGCTATATTTTAAGTTATATTTTTATTTTTTCTCTAATAAAAAATGGGATAACAAATCACTTTGTCCTTGGGGCTCGTCAAAATACTACTGATAGAAATATCCAGCCATACTACATACTAAATTGTCTAGAATAACAAAAGTTAAATTATTTTATTTTTACATTTTTATTCAACCTGTTTTTAATTTTTTAATATTATTTTTTTGTTTCCAATCTTTATCTTTTTATATATCTGTGATTTATTAGCATAATTCAGTTTTAAGTTAAATGTTTATTCATAATTGTGAGCATTGTTTCACGCATGTAATCATATTCTTAATATTGCTATTTTGTACGATCAAGGCATAATTGATTTGTCATTTTTTACCACCTTTTGCTAGTGATTTATCAAACAACCGAATCTCAACGATTCAGAGTGGCACAATCTGTAACCTAACATCGCTTCAAACTCTGTAAGTATTTGTTTGTCGTGGATTTATTTTTTTCATTTTTTGGAAATAAAAATCAGAGGACATAAATTATGAAATAAAACAAAACATAGTGATATTTGTTTTGTAAAACTTTTTGTTAGATACTTGGCAAGAAACCAAATCTCTTTGATCACAAGTGGTATGTTCTGTAACTTGCCGTCGCTCCAAACTCTGTAAGTAATAACTTGAGCTAAAAGAACTATTCTGAATAATAATTTGATAAAAAATTACTTAATGACAACCTCCCATATGGTTATTTTTAGTGTTATAATCGACTTTTCCAAGTGATAACCCAGCTCTTTGGAGGGAAACCTATAATAACTTGCTTTCAGTTTATTAATATTTCTTGTTTTTTTTGATAGTAGTTTCTTGTTCTAATCCCGGTTTGCGTAATAGCTCAGTAAATCTCAGTTGAGGCCAAAAAACACTGTTACAAATGAAAATTTTATAAAAGGAACTGGAAAAAATATAGTTAAGAGGTATTGGGTGGTATGGACCGCCTGCCGAAATTTAAAGTTTTGGAGTTTTCCGTCTTCTGAATTCCCATTTAACTTCATGATCAGCTCTATATAACATTTTAAAAATTCCTTACAGAAAAATATTTTTGAAACGAGAGTAAAAAATAGTTTTCTAAGATATGCTGTACTGTAGTGTATGGCAGGGGTTGCGGAAGAACCGAATAGTGCACTTCGAGCAAATGTTGAAAAAAAACTCTTCAATCGACGAGTCCTTTTGCCAGAGTCGCTGTTTAGCCAAACAAACGTGTTTCAGGAAAAATATTGAAAATGCCGAAATTGAAAATATCTAGCAGAACGAACAAGTGGATTGTGTTTACCAGATGAGCGCAGTCAAGTAATGAACCAGTTTATATCTTAACATGGGAAAATAAACTCAGAAAATTAAGTCAAAAAAATTTTAATTGCGATTTCGAAAATAGTTGAACTGTAAAATTGTGGCAGCCTGCTTATAGTTTATAGGGCGGACGTGGTTGGCGCAGTTGGCAAGATCTCTGCCTTCCAACCACAAGGTCCAAAGTTCGATCCCTGTACTTTGCCGAGATTTGAATATTTGTATGACCTTCTTTTCCGTTTAAGCCAACTAGCTTTCCATCCTCCCTGGGTAGTTTAATGAGTACCAGCGTCTGCTGGGAGCTTACCAGCGCTGGATAAGTGTCCTGTCCAGGGGGAGTCAAAGACTCAATCCTCTTAACATTACAGAAACCGGAAATAAGCGCCGGCTCCATGGGCAACTAGGCTTAAAAGGATTTAACTTTTTTATGGATTATAGTTTGGCAACTTAAGTGTTGCTGTTTGTTGAAATAACAAAGATTAAATTCTCTGTTTGGACATTTTGTTCGATCTTTATTTATTTTATTTTTTTTCATTTTCTTATACACCCTTATTCGTCGAGGATTTAATTTTTTTCATTTTTTGGATAAAAAAATCAGAGGACATAAATTATATAATAAAACAAAACTAGTGATAATAATAGTGGATCATTTATTTGTTTATTTCATGTAAAAGTTGAGTTCAAGGTAAACAAAAAGAAATCCAAAACAGACACATAGAAAACACGAAATCAGCATTAGAATGAACCTACATAGAGTTTGGCAAGCTGCGTCAGTGTTTCTACAGAAACAGTTATTTTAAAAATAGATAAATTACACACAGAAGTGGAAAAGATTCTTTAGCTGACGTTTCTTACTGGAGTCCTTCGTTGCAGTAACTGCATGACACAACAGATAAAGAACTACTTTTATACTAAAGCAAATGAAGACATGAGTATGCAGAAAACAAACGAAAATAAAAGGACAGAGATGTGTAGTGAATAAAATGTAAAAACAACAAAAAAATATATTAATCCTTTTTTTTTGTTTTCCGAGACGTCAGATGATTAACAGAAAGTGAAACGTTCTTTTATCCTGAGGAGATTTAGAAGAAGTAAAAAAAGCAAGTGACAGGTTTAGATACATCATTCTTGAGCATGTCATAGGGATAATCTCTGATACGATCACCTAAACGGCCGACAAATTTTCGCAATGAGAGCATTGAATGCAATAAATAAAATTAATAGTTGTGCAATCAAAATGACCAGTGATATTTAGAGTAAACTTGGTGCCCTTGTTGTTTAGAAGTTAATTAATTTGATCACGAATAAACGTGTTGTGCTTCCTTCTAAGGTAAAGCTGGCAACATTTACTGCTTGCTGTCTTGTAGACAACATTTTTTGGGAAACATAATTTGTTATCTTTATTTAGGCGATTTCTTTTGCATGGTTGCATTTGTGTTTCGTTATGCTATGTGACGAAAACAGAGTTTATTTAAATGATGGTGTGTTATCGATGTGCGATGCGTGTTGTATTGCGATTAAACTTGATCATTATTAAAGAGCGGACTTACGTGCTCTCATTTTTCCAGTAAGTGAGATATTTGTTACAAATTAAAATGTAGATCTACCTAATTATTTGACCTAATCTACGGTTGCTCGAATTGTAAGTTAGAAATTGAAGCCAAACTTCCGTTTTCATTTTCAAGTCTCTTAAAAAAGTAGTAAAGTATAACATAGGTTTGATAAAATACTTTTATTAATCGTTTTTAAGGAAGCTGTCTTACAACCAGATCTCATCGCTAAAGGATCTCACATTTGGTGATCTACCGTCACTCAGTAACCTGTAAGTATGCGTGATTCTTTGGTAGCACATATGAATTTTATATTAACAAAATCATTTCTAATTTGTGAAGGCGACTGCCTCTGGGCAATATTATTAAAATACGATATAATTCTTCCGCTTAGTGTTGTTCCAATAGGAAGTACACTTTCGACTTCCAACACTATTAGAAAACAAAATTTTGTAAAAGCTTTCGGGCTTTCGTTGATCAATGGCATCATTAGATGTCTGTCCGCTGGTGTTTTTATTAAGAATAAAATGTACAAAAATGGGGTGGGACAATGTGATTGAGCTTTATATCGTTTGGGAGGACATTCACCAATGAAAAACCCAAAAAGTAATGGGTTTATAAAAAAATCGTCACATGAAGACATGCAATGTTTCAAAAAATACCAGTGCAGATAATAAAATCTGGGTATGAAGAAAGCGGATAAAAATAAAGAACCACACCGTTTTATGTGTTTTTAGCAATATCGTAACTAAAATGTTGTAAACTGAGTTTGACTTAGCATAATTATTATTACAAAAAACGCCAAAAAAAAACGAGGACGATTCTAACTCTGAAATATTTATTCTTGATAGTATTTCCTCTACTCAATTTTTTTGTTGGAAATATTTCTTCAGCTTTGTTCTAGATCTTGTGCATCTGTTTTAAAGATTAGGAAATCAGTCGAACGAGAAACAGCGCATTTTGTTTGGGATTCTCTTGTCAATTTTTTCTGCAACACAAAAAAGATGCATTGTACCTTGGATAATTTGATGAAAGAGTTCGCTCTTTTATGTTTTACACTTGGTTTTGTTTTAAAACAGTTGATATTTTTAATTTATATACCTGGCCTGTATTCCTAAAAATCTCTTTTTCTGGAGATTTCCGGATCCGATGACAACTTTCAATTAAAGATCAAAAACTATTGTTTCTATTGAGTTATAACACCTAATCGTCACAATAGTTGAAATAGCAACTCAAGTGTTGCTGTTCATTGCAATAAAAAATATTGAATTCTCTGTTTAGACATTTTGTTGGATCGTTATCCGATTAAAAAAATTTTCATTTTCTTACAGAGAATTAAAGGGAAACCGAATCTTTTCAATCCAGAGTGGCACGTTTTTCAACTTGACATCGCTTCAAACTCTGTAAGTAACTTTAATTAAAACAATTTTTTTATTGTGAATAATAATTTGATAAAAATTACCTAATGACAACTGCCCTTATGGGTATGGTTTTGTATATTAGCTAAGTTAATTTCAGTTGAGAACAAACAACACTAATGCAATTTACAGTTAGTTGAAAGTATGCGTGATTCTATAGCAGCGGTATGAATTTTATATCAACAAACTTGTTTTTTTATTTGTGTAGGCGACAGCGTTTTTGCTACATTAATAAAATACCATATATATCTTATGCTTAGCGCTGTTGCACTAACGAGTAATGACTCCTACCACTACTGGAAATGAAAATGTTTTAAAATCATCCAACCTTTCGCTGACAATGTCATTACCAGGGGTGAAACTGAAAGAGATACGTAACCGCTGATATTTTATAGTACAGGGTTCGACATAAGCGGTTTCCCGATTTCCCGGTGCAAGTACAACATTCCTCCGGGAAAGTAACAATTCCAAGTCCCCAAGTATTTGACCAAACACTCACTTTTTGTCGTGTTTTATCGGCGTTTTATCGCTATGGCGGGCGGCTGGGACGCACTTGTTATATGCATACGGAAACTGTGACGCATGCGAAAACGGAAATGAAATTACGTTTCGCAATGATATAGATGCGCGAACTTTGGTTTGAGAATACCGATCGCGATTCGTATTTTGAAACTAATGAAACCAGCGTGGGAATTGGCGGTCTATCTGCTGTAACATTGAAAATCTGTATGTATTCTCAATCTGTATGCAGGGTTTTCACTTTTGAGGCCGGAGGCCGGACGTTTCGTTCGGTCGTTGGCCATTCCCCGTCCGGTACTTCGAGATCAATATTGGCATTTATTTTACTACTGTATTATATATTCTTCTTACTAAGGCATCTCATGAACATACTGACAAGAGGATAACAGAATAATCGATTACATTCTTCAAAACGGCCATAAAACTCCTTTTTCTTTGCTTATTGAGTGGCGGGATATTTTATTGGCTACCCCTCTTCATTTAAACGGAATTGAAGTGACTATTTCGTTCTCATTCCTGCTCGGCTAAGTCTTGAGAGAAATCCCCAGGTGAAATACGCAACTTGTGTTAGTCAAACTGTTGAAAGAATGAAGAGGATAAGCGAGCTTTTTGTCCTGACGGCCAAGAGAAAACAAGGTAAGTTGAAGGGCATTATTATTCTGAATTAATATTTCACTGTACTGCGCTGTGAGCAGTAAAAATGGTAATTTTCTCCTGACCGAAGAACCTTGATGAATAGACTACACTCTTGATGAATGTACTACAACCCAAGTAATGAAAATTCGTTTTTGAAAATCAAATAAATTCGCAATGATAAGCCAATGAAAATTCTGTTGTTGCAATCTTCCCTCCCGCTTCCCGTACCAAATGACCATTTTCATTCAGTATTTTACTTTTTAAAGAGAATTTTAGTGAGCAACAGCATTGCCTAGGAAACTGTTTCTTTGGTTCCAGAAACGCTGGAAATGGAGTTTCTGAGAATTCTATTTTAAACATTTCCTGGGGGAGTATGCCCCCGGACCCTTATGGCGCCAAGAAAACATTCACGTCCAGTGCTTTTAGAAGTATGTCCGGATCCGCTATATTACAAAAGAGCTGAAAACCTTGTGTATGTTCAAAATGGCACAAAGTTCAACCTGTGCTGATGTTGCCTGGTCAATGGCTTATATGAATTTTAATTGTGCACAGAAAGAACTCTCACCATGCAGCTATGTTACAAAGCAGGTTAGCATGCTACAAAGGGTGACTAAAAGCCAAAGGGTGCATAATGGATTGGAAAAGGTGCAAAATACTACAGTGTTCATTCACAAAAAGTACTGCCAAAGAAATTAGAAAAGTGACTAGGAAGGCAAGTAAGAACTACACAGGGTTAAAATGGAATAAAAACACAGTACACTTCCAACTGACAACATGTCAATGTCAGGGCAAGTACTATATTGGTCTCGGCAAGTACGTATACACTACCAAAGTTACTTGCCAGATGGCAAGTGTTGCCAAAAAAGTTATATCTATCCCTGAGGTTATGACTTAGATCCGAAAAAAATGATGCAGCATATGTTCTACGCACTTGTCTTAGTAAGGAACCAGCGAAATAAGTAAACAGTGTCAACGACAATATAGACGAGCACGAGAAGTGGCAACATTTGGATAAAAAAATGTGGAGACTTAAAAACGATGACGTTATCATTCACGCAAGACTACGATTTAGAATACTCAGAGAAGGAAAGGATAAACGTTTTATCGACCTAAAGAGATTTGGTATGGATACAGAGATCACAACCACAAGCTCAGTGAGCATAATTGAAAAAGCACTTAAGTCAGACATCAAAGGAGAATGGGCCGAACTGGTAAGCTCTCGTGACAGCCCAGTTAATAAAACTAACAAATTTCCAAGTCTTCTCGACTTCTGCAGAGTTAAAGAAGTGCTATTGAATATGATATAGCTACGTTCCGAGCGATAATAACAACCAATTCCACAAAGGCACAGCAAACCACACGGGAAGTATTAAAGAGAAAAAGGACAAAAATATCAAAGAACCCAGTCCAAAGTGCTTAATTCACGACAACGGTAGGCATTTGACATCTGATTGCCGACTTTATCGAGCTAAGACAATTGAAGAAAAGAAACATTTTCTCAAAAAAAAAGCGAGTGTGCTGGTCTTGGCTTAAGCCTGGCCATAGACAGCGAACTTGTAGAATGAAAAAAAGATTGTAGCGTGAATGGCTGCACAAAAAGAAACACCACCCATCAATTTACAAAAACAGTGAGAGTGTACTCCAACAAGCTACTGCCTCCGCAAATTCTCATCACAACTCAATTGCCGATACATGCTTCCTCCAGAAACAAAAAAATTAAGACCAAGCATAGGACAGCTAATGTGATGTGAGATAAAGCAGCTTCACTTTGCTTTATAACAAACGCCATAACGAAACAAGAAAAACGTAAATGAGTGAAAGTGAATCTCTTGTTCGTAAAAATAGGATGTCAAAACGAGAGAAATGAAACAATGAAATACAAATTACCAATTTTGTAACCCCAGGTCACGCACTGTCGGAAAAACTAAATAAAACAGTTAATATTAAACATTGTTCTGGCGCACCAGGAGCGCGAGTTCATGTTGAGTTTATAACAAACAGCTTAGGCTTCCCCATTTACTTTAGGATTTTACACACTGCGAGTTGCAAAAATACAATAAAACGCACTTTCTATGTGTTTTATACTTAAAATTTTTGACCAATCAGAGCACGTGCAAGGTCCTATCTGCATCAAAATTAATGATGCTTTTTATCATCCAACTAGCAACTGTACGAATAACTACTAATAACACCATGAAAGGGTCTGGGGCGAGTACAAATATCTTATCACATTAAAGATTTTGAGCAATATTTTAAGTTATATTTTTATTTTTTCTCTAATAAAAATAGGGATAACAAATCACTTTGTCCTTGGGGCTCGTCAAAATACTACTGATAAAAATATCCAGCCATACTACATACTAAATTGTCTAGAATAACAAAAGTTAAATTATTTTATTTTTACATTTTTATTCAACCTGTTTTTAATTTTTTAATATTATTTTTTTGTTTCCAATCTTTATCTTTTTATATATCTGTGATTTATTAGCATAATTCAGTTTTAAGTTAAATGTTTATTCATAATTGTGAGCATTGTTTCACGCATGTAATCATATTCTTAATATTGCTATTTTGTACGATCAAGGCATAATTGATTTGTCATTTTTTACCACCTTTTGCTAGTGATTTATCAAACAACCGAATCTCAACGATTCAGAGTGGCACAATCTGTAACCTAACATCGCTTCAAACTCTGTAAGTATTTGTTTGTCGTGGATTTATTTTTTTCATTTTTTGGAAATAAAAATCAGAGGACATAAATTATGAAATAAAACAAAACATAGTGATATTTGTTTTGTAAAACTTTTTGTTAGATACTTGGCAAGAAACCAAATCTCTTTGATCACAAGTGGTATGTTCTGTAACTTGCCGTCGCTCCAAACTCTGTAAGTAATAACTTGAGCTAAAAGAACTATTCTGAATAATAATTTGATAAAAAATTACTTAATGACAACCTCCCATATGGTTATTTTTAGTGTTATAATCGACTTTTCCAAGTGATAACCCAGCTCTTTGGAGGGAAACCTATAATAACTTGCTTTCAGTTTATTAATATTTCTTGTTTTTTTTGATAGTAGTTTCTTGTTCTAATCCCGGTTTGCGTAATAGCTCAGTAAATCTCAGTTGAGGCCAAAAAACACTGTTACAAATGAAAATTTTATAAAAGGAACTGGAAAAAATATAGTTAAGAGGTATTGGGTGGTATGGACCGCCTGCCGAAATTTAAAGTTTTGGAGTTTTCCGTCTTCTGAATTCCCATTTAACTTCATGATCAGCTCTATATAACATTTTAAAAATTCCTTACAGAAAAATATTTTTGAAACGAGAGTAAAAAATAGTTTTCTAAGATATGCTGTACTGTAGTGTATGGCAGGGGTTGCGGAAGAACCGAATAGTGCACTTCGAGCAAATGTTGAAAAAAAACTCTTCAATCGACGAGTCCTTTTGCCAGAGTCGCTGTTTAGCCAAACAAACGTGTTTCAGGAAAAATATTGAAAATGCCGAAATTGAAAATATCTAGCAGAACGAACAAGTGGATTGTGTTTACCAGATGAGCGCAGTCAAGTAATGAACCAGTTTATATCTTAACATGGGAAAATAAACTCAGAAAATTAAGTCAAAAAAATTTTAATTGCGATTTCGAAAATAGTTGAACTGTAAAATTGTGGCAGCCTGCTTATAGTTTATAGGGCGGACGTGGTTGGCGCAGTTGGCAAGATCTCTGCCTTCCAACCACAAGGTCCAAAGTTCGATCCCTGTACTTTGCCGAGATTTGAATATTTGTATGACCTTCTTTTCCGTTTAAGCCAACTAGCTTTCCATCCTCCCTGGGTAGTTTAATGAGTACCAGCGTCTGCTGGGAGCTTACCAGCGCTGGATAAGTGTCCTGTCCAGGGGGAGTCAAAGACTCAATCCTCTTAACATTACAGAAACCGGAAATAAGCGCCGGCTCCATGGGCAACTAGGCTTAAAAGGATTTAACTTTTTTATGGATTATAGTTTGGCAACTTAAGTGTTGCTGTTTGTTGAAATAACAAAGATTAAATTCTCTGTTTGGACATTTTGTTCGATCTTTATTTATTTTATTTTTTTTCATTTTCTTATACACCCTTATTCGTCGAGGATTTAATTTTTTTCATTTTTTGGATAAAAAAATCAGAGGACATAAATTATATAATAAAACAAAACTAGTGATAATAATAGTGGATCATTTATTTGTTTATTTCATGTAAAAGTTGAGTTCAAGGTAAACAAAAAGAAATCCAAAACAGACACATAGAAAACACGAAATCAGCATTAGAATGAACCTACATAGAGTTTGGCAAGCTGCGTCAGTGTTTCTACAGAAACAGTTATTTTAAAAATAGATAAATTACACACAGAAGTGGAAAAGATTCTTTAGCTGACGTTTCTTACTGGAGTCCTTCGTTGCCGTAACTGCATGACACAACAGATAAAGAACTACTTTTATACTAAAGCAAATGAAGACATGAGTATGCAAAAAACAAACGAAAATAAAAGGACAGAGATGTGTAGTGAATAAAATGTAAAAACAACAACAAAAATATATTAATTTTCTTTTTTTGTCTTCCAAGACGTCAGATGTTTAACAGAAAGTGAAACGTTCTTTTATCCTGTGGAGATTTAGAATGCCCAAAGCGTGAATTAGTCGCATCTCATTACACTTGCTACAATTACAGAAAAACTTTATGCAACAAAATTAGAAAATTAATGACTAGAAGAATTAAAAAAAGCAAGTGACAGGTTTAGATACATCATTCTTGAGCATGTCATAGAGATGATCTCTGATACGATCACCTAACTTGCGGCCAAATTTTTGCAATGAGAACATTAAATGCAATAAAACAATATTAAAAGTTGTGCAATCAAAATGATCAGTGATATTTAGAGTAAACTTGGGGCCCTTGTTGTTTAGAAGTTATTTAATTTTATCACGAATAAACGTGTTGTGCTTCCTTCTAAGATAAAGCTGGCAACATTTACTGCTTGCTGTCTTGTAGACAACATTTTTTGGGAAACATAATTTGATATCTTTATTTAGGCGATTTTTATTGCATGGTTGCATTTGTGTTTCGTTATGCTAAGTGACGGAAACTTACTTAGATCTCTCCGCGCCAGGAGGCGCATAAGGCCGCAACCCTCGTCTTCCAACCCACTCTGTCTTCCGCTATGACTTTGACTTCTCCCCAGCCGTTCCACCCTTCGCTCTTTCGCTCATTTTCCACGGTTCGTCTCCACGTGGTCTTTGGTCGACCTACTGCCCGTTTCCCTTCTGGTTGCCACCCTAACGCTACCCTGCAGTTGTCGGTTGCATCTTTTCTCAAGACGTGCCCGATCCAGTTCCAGCGCCTCCTGCGGATCTCATCACTGATCTTATTTATTCCTGCAATATCCCCTATCCTCTCGTTGCTCACTCTCTGTGGCCACCGAATTCCGAGGATTCGTCTGAGGCACACAAACTGGAATGCGTCCATCTTCTTTTCCTCCGCCTTTGTCATTTTCCATGCCTCGCATCCGTAGAGTAGTACTGGGCGTACTAGCGCCTTGAACAGCTTGATCTTCGTTTGACGTCCTATACTCCGTAACCTCCATATCTTGGTTAGGTTATAGAACGCCCTTCTTGCTTTTATTTAGTCGGTTCCTAATATCTTCAGTTCCACCACCATCTTTCCTGACCGTTGCTCCGAGGTAAACGAATTCTTCCACTTCTTCGACTTCATCTTCTCCAATCTTGACCCTGTCCTGCCGTCTTGCATTCGATCTCATCATCTTGCATTTTGCCGCATTGAGCTTCAGTC
>JAOTRI020025371.1:0-18457 GCA_028564885.2 Zoanthus sanctaehelenae | reverse complement strand
CTGTGTGCTTGTGATGTTTCATCCATAAACACCGTGCTTGTGATGTTTCATCCATGTACACTGTGCTTGTCATGATTATATGTATAGTGTTCGTAGAATGGAATAAAGAATAAATACACTCAAACGAGTGTATCAATTTAGATTATTTCTTTTGTTTCGGGAAACAACATGGCCGCTATGTCTATTGTCTTTGGTGTCTCCTGGAACTGTGTGAAAAACCTTTATTATTATCATTATCATTATTATCGCGGTGGATTATGTGATCTACGCCACACTTGTAAACTTTGCGGGGCATTATGGGGCATACTCAAATCGTTAACTTTAAACTGCCAAGATCTGACTGTTCAGTTTATGAAATGTTGTTTTTCAACGACCTTAAACTATTACTGAACATTCAATTCAACTCAATACGTGAGAAATTTTTCTTCTAATTTAGAACTCCGCTTCTATTGGTATTTAAACATTCATCCTAGTTTACGTTCTCTAACTTGAGTAGATTACATTAATACCTTGAGAATGACGCCAGCATGACGCCGAAACGTCGGATTATTTCACTTATATTTATATTCAACTTGACAAGGTCCTGTTGCAAATCAGATGCGATGTATCGATCTAAAATCTATATATAAACCTCACAATTCTGACAGTTTATGGTAAGTGCCAAATATTGCAAATCCAGCCGTCCATTGTGAGAAGCAAACATTTTTAAGACACATAAACACTGATTAAACCGAAAAACTAAGCCGTCTGCACTACCTTTGTCACAGCAACAACTAGTAATAAATATAAAGATTGCACAATGAAAAAGATATGGGACTGGAAAGACGTAAGAATTCAAGATATGCTTACCAACTCAATGAGTGCAAGGTTTGAATATCACCAAACACAGTTTGGATGTTTGCAAGGCTGATAATTGCTCTGTAGAGTTGAAAACATGAAACATTTATAAGAATGCAGCTTGTAAGATATAAAATACTCTCACCACATTATCTCACCTATTTGATGATAGAGCAGCCACAAGAGGTTTTTGAAACACTTCATGTACAACACCAAGCGAGCGCATGTATTTAACTTCTGTATGAAGCACTTGGTGAGCTATCATGGCTCTCCTTTCACCTAATCCCACATGTGGCCTCTCATTATCCTACAGACAGGTCAATAAGTTCTATTAGGATAAAACTACTAACGGTCTAACACGCCTCCCGAATTCAGATTGGCTCACTCTAATTGATGTCTATTTCTTATTAGTATCATCCAACTAGTGGACTATTGCAAATCCAGCATTTTGATTGGCTACGCTACTAGTAGTCTATTAGTAATAGTCATCGAGTAGCGAAATTCGCCGGTTTTGAAAACCGGTAATTGCTTTTTCTGTCCAACTAGTTAGGTGATACTAAAATACTATTACTCGTAGTCCATTAGTCCTCGAGGTCTAATTGTTAAATATCAGCCTCAAATGTTCTTAAACATGTTCTTAAAATATCTTTCCTGATTTTAGACAATATAAGTAATACATGTACCATATGTGGTACTTTTCAGTATACTTTGAGCCAATAATAATAGCTACGGCTAGCACTATAAAATCAGTATTGTTTTAAACTTAATGGGTTTTAACAAAGGGTGCTATGTAACTTCTTTAGTTCTCGGCAGGACTTTCTAACGTCTCCATGCTTACCCCTAATATTATAAAAGGGCAAGAGAGAAAGCTGTTTTCTTTTCCATATTTCGGCGTCTTTATGCCCATATGCAATTTCAAGATGTAGTTCAGTATATCAGAAATGTAACTTGGAGTTCAACTTCCTTTTACGTTCTATACCCCAAAAAGTTTAGTACCTCGTAGAAACTTCGTGCATGCACATGGACTGCACCTCATTGAACGGCTTGACACGATTTTTATTGCAGTAACTACTCTGACTGTGACACCAAATGCTATCTATTCATTAATACCTTGTACCAGTAGAATCATCACGGTACACAGCACTTTTTGACAAAAGATCAAGTTATTTTTTTTCCAAACCTCTAACAAATTGAGCTTGGTTTTTGTTAGACCACTATTTTGAAACTCAGACGGCGACGATATTGACAGCTCTATTTGGTTCAAGATTAAACTTTGAATATGTAGTAGCCAACTGGTAATAGTTTTAACTATTAAAGCTACTAATAGTTAAAGAAAATCCCACCCAGTGTAGGGGCTTTAAGAACCTCATACCTTGCAAGTCCTCAACATTATAAGTAATTGAAATTAAGTTGCTAACTAGTAATAGTAAAAGAAGGTTCCACCCAGTTTAAGAGCTTCCAAAACCTTATACCTTGCAAGTAGCGAGGAAGAGAAAGCGAGAATAAATTTCTGCGTAGCTGCTAATAATAAAAGAAGATCCACACAATTTAAGGGCTTCCAGAACCCATAACCTTGAAAGTCAAGGGGAAGGAGTTTCCTAAACTAGTACCAAGTAATCATTGAACAGAGCACTTACTGACAATTTGTTTCTCTTTATTGGTTTTACCACAACTTACACAAATAAATCCTTTTCGCTTGCATAAACGTACTTAAGTAAGGGTAAAACCAAACAGAGTTTTTTAAAGCTTTAATGTCACCCTCGTGTGCATTATTGAAACTCTTAACTTTAAACTTAATTTAATTATCATGTAATTGTCATTGTTGATGTCTTTTTTAAAAGCTTTGTTCCCTTTTTGACCAATAAAATTGAATGAGCTCACGCCCAAATTACATCACAATTCCCTGATTGGCTAATGAATGATTAAATATCATCAAAACTATGCAACGAACCAATTGCCTTTCTACTTTCTCGTGATCACGAAAATAATTATGATTATTTATCAACAATGTGCGTTCAATGTGTCCAAACGGTTTTTTAATGAGTTATGCATATGTAGATTTAGATATAAAAACCTCTGGTGACTTTTGTGTCCGATATAAATAAATACTTATTGTACTGAACTGCATGTAACACTGAGGGACGATATTCTTAACTCGCGCCAGGGCACCCCCACCAGACTGTTCTGGAGATGAAACTACGTCACAAGATATCGTTTTAATGCTAACTTAGTATTGGGTTTTACTATTACTGATTCCTCGAAGACTTAAAACCACAGACTTCAAACATTATAAGCTTGCTCAAAACATCAAACATAAAAAAAATTAAAACTATAAAGAAACTGACTCAAGATTTGCGTATTGCCCTAATTAAGTCTTTCGCACAGCCAGTAGATCAAAGGTTCTTAGCACAATTTCAGTCACAGTGCAGTGCTTTCTTGTTCCACCGCGGGTTCAGCACAAGTTTCTTTCAATGAGTGCTACAATAGCTAATGGCTCACAACTGAACTAGCCTCAAATCCAGTTATCTTTCAGTCTTCCTCTTTCTCGTCAAGAAGAATGTACCTGAAAAACAAACCAGGTGTCGTTAGAACGGAGTTATACGTAATCTTAACGTTTTCCTGTTGCAAAACCTGGTGCATCCAAATACGTGACAATCAATTCCGTCGCGCGACAAGAAAATGTGGAGCTGAAAGCAAAGCAGTACTTTAAAACGCTGAGCTCAGAACTGCAGTTGGAGTTGATTTTGTAAAAGTATATAAGGGTTCTGTGTTAGGGGATATGGTTAATTCTCGCATGGTCTTGTGGTGATTAAGGTGTGAAGGATAGGTTTTGGACGTATAGAAGCCAAGTGGCACATATTCCAAGGCTTAACACGTAAAAGTGTCGCGTGCCTTTTTTTAAATTTTAGTACAAAGAGAGGTGTACACGTTTTATTCAGTCTTTTTACTAACAACTTTTAAAGGCTGGTGATAATGATCGGACTTTTCACGAGTCGAGTTAAATATAGAGTCAAGCTGAAAACAGCTTCAACACTAATTACCCAACTAAGTTCGACAGCTTGTAGTTGAATTGTCTGACAAGTTCTATTGATCTGCTCATGACTGCCAAAGCGACTAAAATCGACTTTATGTCAAACGTCAATATTTTGCAGAGCAGACCAAAAATACACAAATAAAGAATAATATAATGTATACTGAATGATCGAGCATCACTGTGACAAAATATATTCAGTGACTTTGCTCATCTTTTTGTAAACAGGATTCGGAACACCCGTAACCAAGGTACTCAAGTCACCCCTGGCAACAGATGAATTCCAAAGGAAAGCCGCTGTAGTGCTTTAGAAAAAGCTATGATGGTCATACGAGAAACAATACGTAATAAAATCTACCCTCTGTCATACAAAATAGTAAAGAATTTCTTTTCATACGGATCGTCTTCTTCGAACACACATATTCAAAATGAGATGCAAACAGGTTCTTTTTCTTAAGCGCCCAATTTTCATGCATACAGTTTTCGCAATCAATTTGTCGCGACTTTGTTTTACAATTGAACTAAACAGCCAAAAAGTATTACTTGGGTCAACCAAAACAACAATTTATCACGAAACATGAAAAAGTTTGACCTTTGTCCCAAACCACAACACCAAGATTAAAGGAAGTAACAGCTTTACCGTTTGCACAAATCAACAAATATCCAGACAAAATGAACACAAGAACATCTTTTTAGGGTTCTGCGTTTTAATAGCTTTGAATAACACATTGCCTGTGAGGATACGCGTTGAATCGTCAGTCTAAAAATAAACTGTCCTCTTTTGTCAGTTTTGTCTATGAAATCAAGCAAACTTTATCTATTTATGCTGGAATCTATTTTTTTTATAATTAGAAGCATAATTAACATTTTGTTCGGGGAGAGAGATGTGATATAATATAAAATCACCGGTTCAGAATTAACGAGCGTGAAAAAAATTGAGCCAGTGATTCCACATTATATTACCGGCGTTGGGAGAATATATATATTTCTCATATTGGCTCCGTGGCAGTTCATAGTACAGAAAAAACCCGCATGTAAGAACCTACTTTTTTCCAAGTTTGGCAAAACAGGTTCTTATATTTATTTGGGGGTAGTTACTGGCAATTTAGGCTATATTAGGTTCTAAATTAGGTTCTTAAGTTTTAATTAGAAACCGTTCCTGAACAAGTAGAAAAAACAGGTTTGGTCCTTTATGTTACAGCATTATTACAAAGTTATATGTTTTTTTACAAAGTTGCTTTTATACATGTCATGCTCATTTGTGAGCAATGCAGAATTTTCTGTTTCTCAAAGTTATATTTCTAAGTTAAAAATGCTTATGAAATTATCCCTTAACTCACATATAAAAACCTAATAAATTTTGCTTGGCTAAAAAGATTCTTACATTTTGGGGTATAAAAATGGGAAATTTCTGCCAACAATTATTTAAATCACTAGGTTCTTACTTGTATTACTCGATCCAACTTTTAAAGTCGCTCAACGATGTAATGTTAAACTCTGTCCTGTAACATGATTGCGAAGACAACTTTTCGTGTAATGTTTTGCTCAAGTTTTGCAAGTTTTTGAAATGATTTAAAAAAATTTAATACAAAATAACAATTTTTGAGAAAGTTAGCTTGTGTAACACCGTTTCGCTCAAGGTCATGTAAAAATTGGATTGTGTGACACCATCTTAAGTTTGACTTACCACTCAGTGACAGGCTTGCTGAGGTCCAGCTTACCAAGGTCAACAAACACCTAACATAGAAAAAAACTTTTAGTCCGCTGTTAAAAAGAAAGACTCTCACTCATCACCGCCTCAACGTACAGAGGCAGCGCAGCTCAACGAGGTTGGACTGAAAGCATATATATAGGCGCCTCATAGGTGACCTCGGAGTACAGCGTCAAGGAGGGAGGAAAACCAGAGTACCCGGAGAAAAACCCTCGGAGTCAGATAGAGATTCATAAATCTCCGCCCACATGCGGACCCTGGAAGTCGATCCTGGGT
Organism: Zoanthus sanctaehelenae; assembly: GCA_028564885.2. Taxonomy (NCBI): domain Eukaryota; kingdom Metazoa; phylum Cnidaria; class Anthozoa; order Zoantharia; family Zoanthidae; genus Zoanthus; species Zoanthus sanctaehelenae. Next base: position 12,602 of record JAOTRI020025371.1, on the reverse strand, counting down.
CGTAGAGGTGAGAAACGCGAAAGATGACCACTACGCTCATTCCCCTGTTTTGCAGTGCGCAACTCTACAGCGCACAATGGCAAAATAAAAAATTTGCGCTCATTGCTAGCTAACTACTGAGTATTACTCAATCTGACTTGTATATAACAACAAATATCTTAATTTGCATTTTGCGCGGAAATTAAGATGTCTATACAAGGCTCGCCCCAGTCCCTTCGCGGAGAAACCAGTTTTGAAGCTCGATTTACCACTGCTTTGTGAAACATCTGTAAAACCAACCCGGTCAACCTATTTTCTCTTTTCAGATTTCTAACCACAATATCTTTTGCTAACCGCCGTGAAAATTTAAGGAAAATCCTATAGTTAGAAATATCAAATTTCGCACCTAATATCTAGCCAATGGACATTTTGGCCTATCTTCAGTGGTAAGGAATTAGAATATTTTGTTGAATATCTCAGTAGTACTGGTTAGGAATAGTTTTCAAACAGATTTCACATTGAAAATGATTTATGAACAAGAAAAAAATTCTATGAAATGAGCCGTTTATTGTTCTTTGCAGAAAAGAATTCCTGTTTTTGACAAATGCTTTATCATAGTCCTTTTTGTCCAAACATGCAGAAATTACCATATTTCAACGCTTTATTGGTGAAGAACAAGCAGGGTGACCCCCTTTTTTTATTTCATTTTTGCAGTTTACATATAGTGAACCACACAAGGGCAAAGTTTGGAAAAAATCTGAATGTAGGTTCTATTTTAGGGCAATGACCTTAAAAGAATCAAAACAAGATTCAAATTAAGTTTGTTTCAGAATTAACATAAAATTTCTTCGTTACCTGTCCCATGGATGTTTTGCTTTTAGAAAAGAAAGAGACGTCGTTCTTAACCGTGATATCCAAAGTGCGTTCCTTCAACTTGTCCTCCGGTACCTGCCATTCAAATCTACAGACGAATATTTTCATATATTAATGATCAACACATAAAATTGGATCACTGTTTTGCGTGAAAGACCCTATTCCGAGGTAATCAGATCTCTTGTTTATAAATTTACTAGCTCAAGCTGTGGAACTTGCTATGTCGGAGAAAAACCCTGACATTTCTCAACAAATATCAATGAGCACCTTAGAATGGATAAGACTTTATACATGTGCAAACATTTATTGCAGAACTGCACGCCTGACTGTTTTTTCCTAAATCAGCAGTCGCAAACATCTCGCTACTCCAAAATAAAGATGCTATTCATATCCTTTAAGAAAAGCCTTAGCCAATTAACAACTTATAAACGTTAAATTAAAATTGTCATTTTAACCAAGGAACCCATAGTATGATGTCCTTTAATTAACATATTCTATAGATTCATTTTCAAATTTATATGCTATGTGCAGCATTTGATTTTGTAATTCTGATGAATGAATGAGCCATGCTGAAACGTGTCAATGGCATATGGATCTTTTTCAAATTTTTAACTAACTTACTGCTTTTCCGTCCATAGTAATAGTGCTGTCAGTGGAACAGACAGACCACACAGCATCGAGATTATCGAGCATTTCAGATGTTAGAGCAAAAGCAGCACTTTCTCGATTACTTGCAACAAGCCAAAGTATGGACGCGGCTTAAAATCCAGCCAGAATATCCTACTTACTAGCTACAAGCAAACCTTTGTAGAGCTACGAAGGTCTAACCACTTGTAGATATTAAAGCAAAGAAAGAATTTTCTCAAATATATTAAAACCCTGAATGATACTCCAACCGCGAATCGAATCAGAACTTCAGGTACGATACTTTTACAAACAATCTACTTATCGATTTTTATTAGAATCTTTCCTATTCATATTTAAATTTTACAGTATTATAGATAAATACACTGATTCTTTTAGACCTTGCGACGCAATTTTGAATACGATTGATCAAATGTTACCCAGTTCAACACCTACTTTTCTTCAAATACCGGAGCCAATGTGTTCTTCTGGACGTCGGATCTGCGACGCGAACTCCGTGACTTGTCTGGCAACAGGTAGGCGCGAATGTAGGGATCAGCAAGGCCGTCAGAATCACAAGCAATCAGATCCCTGAAAGTAATTATAAAATATAGGCCCTACTAAGGTTTTATCCGGTATCCAATTTATTTAATTTTTCTTATTGTTGAAACTGGCGTTATCCTTACTAATTATGCTGCCCAAATATGTGAAAGATAGCACCAGTAGGCTTCAAAAGGCAAGGCTAGCATTTGTTTATCATATCAAATTTGAAAAGAGACATCTAAACTAAACAAAATGTGGAAATCGAGTAACATCCAAGAAAGAACCAAAAGTCAGGATCTTCAATAATAATGTACTATCTGCTTGAGAATCACTAAAGCAGACAGTCACCAACTCTCGGTGTTTCAAACATCATGTCTTAGGAAAATATGCAACATCTATTGGCCAGTGCAGATATCCCATCAAAAACTGCTGGAAAGATTTAAGCAGACAACAATGCTGACTACAATCAAGAGGCGCAGGTGGAAATGGTTCAGGTATGTTTCACGAAAGCACCAGAATTTCAACAACATGGACCACTGATAGTGGGAAAAGACGACGAGGGAGACCTAAAAAGACATGGAGAATGACTACTAAAGGAGGCAAAAGAACTTGGAAAGTCTATGGAAGAGCTACAACTCGTAGCAAAGGACAGGGAGAGGTGGAAATTCTTAGTAGCAGCCACCCAGGCGTAATAGTATTGATGAAGATTGTTGACTAATATTGTCGCTTAGCAAAATGCACAAGACATGAAAAAGAAGTCGGTCGAATAAAACGTACAATAGTACTTTTAGTATTTCTTTTTTTCTTTTTTACGGTGTATAATTTACATTTTCATAACTAAATTGTACAATAGTTTTGTTTGCCTGCTTAAGTAAGCAATTTAATAAAGAAGACACCGTATGGCTACAAGGAAAAAAATCTCTTCTTTTTTATTTTGTTTTACTCTGGTTATATAAAAAATTCTAAAACAAGTGAAATCGCACAAATGTACTGACAGCTGGTCTAATATCACACATTTGTGAATAAAAACCATATTTCAATCGGCCAGATGTCTCTTTTCAAACTTGGTATCATAAAATAGAACAAAACTGGTTAAACAGGTTTCCTTAAAAGAAAACACAGTTCTTGGGTGTCTGTTCGCTGCACAAGGAAAAAAAGTAAACTGCTTCCTGATAGAAATATGAAGCAAAGACCAAAACACTTGTACAAGGAAGTAAGTGGTGTTAACACCAATATAGCAAGATTAACTTTAACTCTGGTTAATTTAACACAAATTTAAACAAGCCATTTCTTACCGGCATTTGTGGACTGTAACAACCAACTTGCTTCCTTGTGTATTGTACGCAATAGTGAGTTGGATGTCTCCGCTAACCGTCCTAAAAGCACAATTATAATTTATACTCGTCATTCTATATTCATTTTTAGTATTTACCAAGCAACTATTTTCGCGCACTCTGATTGCCTGCCGTAATTCGCAATATTATTTTGAAACGGAAGTAAAAAAAAATAGAAGAAAAAACGTTAAATCTATTGATTTTTTTACAAATATATATATGGCATTTTATCATTTTTTTGGTAAATACTAAAACAATTACTCTCCCTAAGGGTTGGTGACTGGCGTTAGATTTGTGAACTGTAACACTCGAAGCGTCGCGGTATAATATTATATCCAACACTATTCACCTACCGTTTGGTGGATATTTCAGTATTAATGCCTTGATTTGTGAACTGTAACACTCGAAGCGTCGCGGTATAATATTATATCCAACACTATTCACCTCCCTTTTGGTGGATATTTCAGTATTAATGCCTAGATTTGTGAACTGTAACACTCGAAGCGTCGCGGTATAATATTATATCCATGCACCGCTATTCACCTCCCTTTTGGTGGATATTTCAGTATTAATGCCTAGATTTGTGAACTGTAACACTCAAAGCGTCGCGGTATAATATTATATCCATGCACCGCTATTTGCCTCCCTTTTTGGTGGATATTTCAGTATTAATGCCTTGATTTATGCTCTCTACAAAGTTCCTTTTGTTCAGTTTACAACGGAAGTTTAAAAAAATTAAATAAAAAAAAGAAAGATACATTCACAGAGCAAAACGGCTGTAAAAGCAAGATCAGAAATAAGTATAAGATGAGTTAAAAGGGTTCAAGACCAAATATCAATGACGTCATTCAGACTACCGTGGCAATACAAGAGACACTAGCCTAAACATTAAAGAACAGAAGTAGGTCATTTCAGAAAGATCAAACTGGCGCCCAGTTGGGATAACAATGATCTCGATTGAATTCGAATGATGATAACTATGGAAAAGTTAATAATATGAGACAGTCGATAAATAGATTTTTTAAAGCTTATTTTTAATAATTTTGAACAAAAGAAATATGTATTAAAATGCTTCGTTTTTTACAAAAAGAGATATGGCAAATAAAATGGATATAATAACTATAATGTCCGTATTTGCGAACGGCCCTTACAAGAAATCTTAATTAATGAATAGGATACAAACGAGCAGATTCTGCTCAAAGCTGAATGGCGGGGAATAATCGCGCTAAAAGAGTCAGTACCAATCTTGTTCTAAGAGCCTGTGTTAATTCTAACCAGCGCCAAGAAACGGATGGTACTCCATTTTTCGGCACTGGCCAGAAGGAACGGGGGCTTTAGGGACGAGACTGAGTGAGTACATAAAGAGCTTTAGTTTGTCTTGGAAAGCATAAAAGGTGTAATATTATTTCAAGCATAAAACAAAATGAAAAGCTAATTTTTTGTACCTTTCAACGGCGGGTTTTTCTGGCTTCCTGCGGCGTACTGAGGTCTCCTCACTACGGGCCAAACAAAAGCAGAATAAGGCGCGGCATTTAGGACTTCTGCTTTCCAGTGATGAAAGACTACAGGAGGGCGGCAGAGCGTGGCAAAGAAAGACACAAGCAGCGCATGCGCGTCAACGGTTAATCATTAACTGCCATCAATTAAAGTGTTACATGCCAGTAAAAATAATTTACAGTAAGTTGATAGAAAAAAGGCACATCTAGCTAAAGCTAGCTAAATCCTTTCGAGTTTAGTGGTCCATGGAGCCGGTGCTTATCTCCAGTTTCTCTAGTGTTAAGCGGATGAGAGTCTTTGACTCCACCTGGACGGGACACTAATCCATTGCAGGTTAGCTCCCAGCAGATGCTGGTACTAAATTACCTACCCCGGGAGAATGCAAAGCTGAGTTGGCTTAGGCGGCAACGAAGGTCACACAAATATTCAAATCTCGTCAAAGTGCGGGGATAGTACTGGGGACTTTGTGGTTGGAAAGCAGAGATCTTACTAACTGCGCCAACCATGTCCGCCCCTCATCTAGGCACCTTCAAAATCTTTTTTCCAAGCTTACTTAATGTATAGTTACCTACCAATAAATTAAAAATTATTTCATATCATGTTCTTGTTATATCTTATTTGAAGTTTAAAGAAGATTCACGACAGTTACTTCTAACAACGTTTTGTCTCTAGCTATAGTTACAAGTCCAGCAATATTTGAGGCTAGTTTTTGACAAAAAGTAGTTGTTATTAAATGAGCCGATGGCAATAAGAAACTATTCAGGTTTTGAAATTTATTTTTAAAACAAGCTAAAATAAATGCTTGAGACCTACAAGAAAAACTAAAAACCAACAAGCTGAATTATCTACACAATCTCTTGAAAACATTTCATTATAGAACTTGAGCGGTCAATCTGCTTCCATGAGCGACAAAAAGAGCAAGATGACCCTTGATCAATCACCTCACTAGTTGCCACAGTTGAACTGGGGTCTAACTGAGTTATTTTAAGATGTCTGCGTTTGTTATTTGTACGCGCATAAATCTCCTTCTCGGCCAGGAAAACAAACAACTAGATATATAATTCTTGGGTTTCACCCATTCCTAAGAGATACAAAACACAAAAGGCAAAGTGGCCATGTTGGTGCCCTAAACAAAAGAAATCATCAAAATTCTATTGTTTAAGGGCACCAACATGGCTGCCGTGACGTCAGGTGAAAGCCACCTATAGATCTTAATCTACCTAGTAAAAGAATAATTTTTCATAAATTACAGAAAAAGGAAATCAATCAAAAAATTGGGAGTTTATTGAATTTTCTATGGAAAAATTAAGAATTTACCTCAATCTTGCGGGTTGATATTGGGGTATTTTGAACGCAGCCATTAAACCTAGCTAATAGCTTAATGACAGGGTTAGAACAAATCGTTGGAGACTTAATAAAAAGTACCAAAAACATTTGCCTTAAAAAACAAGTCTTTTGTTGACGGGTTTTACGTAATGCTTTAAAAATTCACTTACTTACCTCCTATGAAACTTAGTACTTCATATTAGAAGTCATAATTTCAATCTATAGCTACTTATATAAATTAACCAAAGCTGATCTTAGCTGTTACTTTGTTACTGATTTAAGCTAAAAAGTCTGCCTCACCTGCCCTTGGGTCCCGTTTTCTCGTTCCCAATCTTTACTGGAGCTTCTTCTTGCTCTTCCTCATCAGATGTGTTATCTTCTCGGGTTACAAGAGCCTACCAAAAACAATTTAACAACCCAATTTCAGTATTCTACACCAACAAAAGAGGTGAGAAATCATTCATTAGGCCGAGATTAGGTATCGAAGGTGGCCGAGGAACAAGATTATAGCAAAATTACTTCATTACCACATAAGGAGATTACTGAGTGAGTTCCAAGTGAATGTATCGTGGCTCCCGAACTGTTTCTAAACTTTTTTTGCTTCTTAAAACATACAAACCCGTTTGTATAAAAAACTTGAGGTTTAAAACTCCTTGCTTCACGGCATCATCAATAAGTATCCGTCCTTCAAGATGAATCTATCAGCAACATTACAGTTACTTTTCTAAAACAAAAGCTGCAAGAGTTACGGACTCCGCTTCCCATACAAAGCCCTATTTAGTGACCTACCTTTAAGGTGAATCTGCAAGTTAAGGTGCTGTTGTGGCCAGACTTCTTTAACGGGAATGGCTGTTCAAAGGTCATATCTTCATCTTTGATCAATCGAGCAAGCGAAAAATCCAGTTTTCCAAGGCTTTTGTCTTTGCAAGAGTCAAAAAGCTGAAGAGACACAAAACAGTTCATATATTACAGTTTTCTAATTCCTGCAATATGACATAACAAAAAATGACTAAAACAAACAAAAAGAGCATTGCCCGCAAGTCAGAAAGTCTGAATTCATACTTACCTCAATGTCTAGCTCCTGAATGTTAGGATCGTGGATCAGAAAGCGGAATGGCTCTTCAAACACAGGACTGATTGAATCCGGAATGGTCTGAAGTTTATATCAATGGACAAGCAATTAGTACATTTGCGAGAGTGCTTAAGAGTGCTTTGGGATCCTTGTAAATTGTTAACATTAGAAGAAAACAAAAATCGTAACTAATACTCACCTGAAATATATCTCTTTGGTGGAGCTTAGGAAACAGACCCCTATTGCATCAAGACTACAGTTTTTAGAATAGATACACTCGCACGAAAAATTGGTATATGCCCCGAGCATTAATCGAACCCACGTCTCTCTGTATTTTAGTCATGAGTGCTAACCACTACTCCAACAGGGACCACCACGCTGGCAACGTAACAGTTTCATTATTAGTTAAATTGGTTAGTGTGGATTCCTGCCAACAATTTTTACTTGAGTGAAATGCAAATGCGGCCATACACCACTGTGAAGTATTGCTACTCGATAAAAGGCTCCGATCAACTGAATAATACCAAATCTTTTGTTATTTGTTTCTAGCGGTCTTAGCCTTTTGGCCACACGTGATGTATCAAAATGACAAGATCACTGTACCTGACTCTGATAGGTGACGTTTCCAACAGTAAGCTTAGCATATGCACTGCAGGTTCCACGGGCTGGATTGGTGATCTGTTGAGAACGGAAAGATTATAATTGATTATAACAGTGATCCAACCGGAGAATATACAATCGATTAACACATACAGTAACTAATTGCAACTTTAATCAATAAGAGCGGTTAAGCCGATGGCAAAGACATTGAATTAAAAATACAATAACTGCATGTTGAAATGCATCGAACTGAGAACCGCAGGAGGCAGCGTGGCGCAATGGTCACAGTTGGGGATTTGAACGCAGAAGACCCGGGAAATGTACTTGCTTAGCTTCAGGTACAAACATTCCGTAATTTTCTGCTCACAAATTTCAAAATGGATAAAACAAACCCTAATAATTCGTACAATGAAGAAGAGCAGGAACCAGAAAAGTGATCATTTTGAGCCTTAGTCGCTAGCATTCCCACGTTCGATGAAGTCCTCATCCTCAGCTATAGGGTTGACACGACATTAGAGAGCAAAGGGAAATTTTGAAAACTGGAAACATATTGCTCAAGATCTGCTTTGAAATCCTGACTCTCGTCCTCAAAAGGCAAGAATAGAAACCTTAAGGAACAAGAAGAGTAACACGAAGAACGACGGCTCCGAAAAATCACCTTTCTGGTTTACTCTATTTCCTTGTGCGGTCATTAGGGTTTTGTTTCTTTGCTTTACACTTTGTGAATAGAAAAACGATTAAATGTTTCTCCCTGAAGCTCAATGAATAAAAAAAAAACTTTTGCTATGACATCCTTGTAGTCCCGACAACTCTAATCAAAGGTATCCTGTGGTGAGCTTGTGCAGTAACTGAGATATCCGTGTCAGGGAGCTGTTCCATCTTGCCTGTTGTTCATTGATTAATATGCGCTGGTTTGCCGAAGTTTTGTATCAAACACCGAAATGTCACGTGACATATTGAACGTCTTTCATTGGTAGCCGAATAGGAGCTTTCTTAACGGCCATTTAGCGAATGCATGAATGCGCCTGCCGAACTTGAGACAATCAGAATTCGGTAACAAATGTTCGATTGTTTACGCCTGACATTCTGATTCCCCAACTGCCCGATAGCTCTCCACTAGCTAAAAGCGATCTTTTCATGTTGCGGTTTTAGTCATAACTCCGTGAAAGTGCTCCGCTTGGAGCATTCCAACGTGCAGTTATTGTATTTCCTATTGTTCTTTATGTCGTTGTCAGTGCCGCTGTCCTCGTTGTTTAAGGTCCTTATTAAGTTTCGGAGAAATAAGTGATAAGAACATCGAAAAATAGTTTCTAAGATACACAAGTGCCAACAGACTAGTTGCGCCGAAACTGTTAACAAAATCTTGTTTCCCAACAAGCATGCGCACGAGGCCAGTTACAAAATTGAAAAATTCCATACACTAACTCCAGGCCGGAAAATTTTAACTATATATAAGCAATTTCATGCTAATTTACTTGGAATTGAAGTGCAAATGAAGTAAAAAATTCTTTGCATTTCTAAAGAGATCAATTCAAAAGTTTTAAACTAGGTTCAAAGGCTTAGAATAAAATGCCTTTGAGATATAGCCGCCAAAATTTACAGGTTTGAGCTGATGACTGGCTGGCACATTATGCATTCAAGGTATCAATTTTTTTTGTTTCTGTGACGTATTTTTGTTTTTAAACTTCAAAAGCGATTTTAGAGAAAATACCAAGTTTTGCTCATATCTCGTTCATGATTTACAGCACAGAATTCAAACTCGAGCTGTTACAAGAAAATGAATTTATCTTTATCTAGAAACCATTTTATCAGGTGTAAACTATTTTTTTACTTGACAAAGAATGTTTCTTACTTAGTTCCTCACACATTCGCTGTACTGAACCAAACAAAATGACGTGTGACATTTGCTAATTGGCATCTTAATGGCTAACCACAGAACTCGAATCTTTCCAGACGTGTAACATCTCTGCAATTTATTTTAACTCTCTGAAATTCTCCCTTTTTGCTTTTCTTATCACGACCTTTTCAGAACACCAAAAACATTTTTCACTTCATAGGCCCTTTAACCAAGCTACATATATATTGATAACTTTTGGAAACTCAAAGTGAAGGCTTTAGCATGTTTTGAAAACATTTTGTAAGAGCGATACAAGGTCTGTATTTATAGAAAAAGGCTTAAAATTACATCGTAGTCAAACCTCATAATTTGAAAAGTCTCTACGATCCACTTTTAAAATTTTAACTTTTCCACTTACTTGTCACAGCACATGTGCAAAAAAATACAAAGATCAAACTTACACATGCATTCAATATAGTCTTTACATCTACCAACAATAGACAATTTTAATTAAATGCTCAAAGAACATTTTAAAGTTTTTGAGGTAGTAAAAAGTTTCAATTGAAGCGATATTATAGAAATCTATAACACCTATAGTTCAAAATAAAGTGATAAAATTAAATGTCTTACCGGCAAGTTTTTGGCAGAGTCCAACTTAACAAAGAGAGCTGAAGTTGCAAGCATCTCATCACCTAGAACGGCTTTGTCGGGCTACGAACATGCACAGAAAATCTCAATTAAATACAGAGAGTAAACACAATCATAGAATCTTGGTGGCTGTGAAAACTGTAAGAAAGAAAATGTTCCATTATCAAAAACATAATCCCATTCACTGGAATTTTCTTCAAAAGCGCGATTGATGCATAAACTGCAGTATTTTGCACTATTTAGTCTGCAAGATTTTAACCGGACAGTATTTTGAGCCAATCATTTTCTTACTTTCAGCTAAATCCATCAATCACAACCGAATTTAAAATTTAACAACTTACCCTCAAAACAGAGGCCTTAAATTTAAAACACTGTTTTTAAAAGGCCATTTTTAAAGCTCTTTCTTTGTTTTGTTTTTTTTTTGAAAAACATAACTTTGAAATTGAACCTTTTTTGTTTTCCGAAAATTATAGTGATTATAATTAAATTTGTGGCCGTTCGGTTTTATGAATCACTCAGACATCATACATACATAAAATACTCGATTCTGATTGGCTGACAAGCATAGTTCAATCTTTTCTCAATTCGGGCAAGTAATAAATACCATATGTGCTATTAATTAATTGCATCGATCTATCCCAGAAGTCTTTGCGACGTGTGTACATTTTCAATGAACTACTGTACGATGTTTTTCACTATCGTGTAAGAACTACCTCCATAATCCAGCGTGAAGAAATTTTCATTGTAAAGAATTGAGTATTTTATGTAGATATGATAATAAAAGGAAATACCAACTTTGTTCTCGAAGAACTAATGAGAAATACAGCTTGTATTTGGTAAATGTGTGGTATTTATTCCAGGGTTTGAAATTCACGGTAGTCCACTAATCCACACAGTAGTAAAAAGTTTGGTGGACTAGTAAACTTGACTTCAAACTAGTCCACATGTCTAGTAAGAAATTCCCAGAAACAAGTATTCCAAGAAACATTTCGTTTCAAATCTAAATTAAAAATATTATTGTGAAAATCAAAATTTAAAAATATCTCAAGTTTCTGCCGTTTTGTGCAACTTGACACCAATCTACAAACGATGAGTAAAAAATTTATTTTAGAAAATGTTTTCAAACAACATATTTAAATTTCTCAAAATGGGAATTAAATACAAAAATAATAGGCTCTTAATTTAAGTTTTATCATTTTAGTTACAAGAAATTGTGTTGAAAGCTATTTTTCCTTCACTTATGTATCTTCATAAAAACTTGATTGAATGCCAAAAACACGCGCCGTATTGATTACACGACCAACTACCGATGCGAGTAAACATCCTTAATTTTATTCGGTTATTTTCTCGTTTCTACAAGAAAATATTGCTATAAACTGAAACACAATCCTTGAAAAAAGTCGATACTACAACAGAACTAGAAAAAAATTTTGACCCAAATACACGTAATGAAGTTGTGTTAGCATTAATTTTTATATAACAATTGTATATTTGGGTGAATAAAAACAATTTGAAATACAGGTATCTTTACTGGTGTTGTAAATCTAATCAAACAAAAAACTGTCTAGTAAAAAATGGCATGGATTAGTAAACCTAAGTGATGACTAGTCCACATGTTTAGTAAAAAAAAAATTAATTTCTATCCCTGAATTCACTTTCAAATACGCGAGGTATTTTTCGTTAATTCTTCTCGAAAGGTGGTATTTCCTATAAGAATTGCACTCTCGGGATCAGATGGAGAATACAAATTTCAGCGTACATGCGGACTCGAGACAAAACTGATGACAACTATACCAACCTGCCAAGCAAGTTATCTCTAGTACTTACTGGAGAGAGGTCATCTGGCTTGGAGGTGAGGGAGAACCAGCTACAGCGAAGATTTATTTGACCGTGCTCCACGTTTTCCAAAGGCAACCACTAAGGAAGTTACGATGACATTTGTTAACCCAATAACTGTAATACGTGCAAAAAGCAGGCTACATTTTCTAATTATATCCACGAATATCGTTCTCAGTTAATGTACTTGTTGTACTTCACTTCTTCTCGGATAAGGACGTTAAACCGTAGGCCCTCGGGGGTTACATCTGTGTTTGTGTGACGTAATGTGAAAAGTCTCCACCTTAGAGTGGTAAAGATGGTGTCCCAATTAGTAGGCCTTTGGCCGGCTAGAAAGATTTGACACCAAAACAAAATCTTTATTATTATTATTATTATTATTATTATTATTATTATTATTATTATTATTATTATTATTATTATTATTATTATT